>PVJX010019621.1:0-34612 GCA_004027295.1 Dolichotis patagonum | reverse complement strand
TACCCATTGATCATTTTCTGTTATTCGGTTCAGAAAGCCCTGTAATTCTTTCACTCTATGCATGGCTTTATACTATTGTGTTATGTTTGATATTATTGTAATTGAAACTATGCTCAACTATAGCAGAGTAAGAGATATGGTGTTAGATACTGTTGATGTCCAGTTGACTTAATGTAAAGTACTGTGTTGCCTATGTTGTACTGTTCTGATCTGCTGTGTACTGCCCCCTTTTGTTTTATTCTCTTTTAAATTTAAAAAAAAAGATGATTTTGAGGTCTTTATATGTAAGTGGAGGCAACTTGAAACTATCCTCATAAGTGAAATAAATATCATATTTATAAATATCACATTGTGTCTTTAGTGTAAAAACTAACAAGTAATGTAGGAGTAATAAAACCCAAAATGTGCAATTGGTATTGTAAAAAAGGGAGGAAAAGAAAGTGCTCTAAAGGACATAACTGCATGTATGTTTAAGTGTGTAGGATTGATAACCATATTACTAAGTTTTTGTTGAATCATTTAACAGAACTGTTTGCAGTCTCACTATTTGAATGTCCATTTTATATGCTTTAATTTTGTAACTTGAACAACTGTTTCTAAGAGGACAATATATTATTTATCAACTAGTGATGTTATTGTTTTTTTTTAAATTCTGCATTATTTCTACCCTTTAAAAAAATGAAAAGTATGGTTTTAGCATCATTTGTGCCTAGGTTCAGATCTCAGTTCTACCACTAATTACAGATGTACTAGAGAAAATCTACTCAGCCTTTCAGAATTTTTGTTTCTTCATATGCAATATACATACAATACTTCAATACTTCAAAAATTCAGTACCTAAAAAGTTCTGAGGAAAATATCCAGAACATTAGATGAGTTATGGATGTTTAATATCACATACACAGAAATCCGGGCCAAAATGCCGCAGTACCAGATCTGGGAGTTCAGTTGCGCGGCTGAGAAGCTCTAAGGTGCAGACTCCTTGAAGGCACTGGTAATGCTCAAATATAGGTGGGCTGATGGAATTTGCGTATTGAAATAACAAATGATTTGCTTTGTTTGGTGTACAGAATAGATCAGGCTCAAGATGTGAAGAAGACTGGGAAGTTCCACAGTCAGCTGATGCAATTTATGTTAGTCTAGGAGTCCCACAGTGTTACCAAGGAAACAGACTGACAGTTTGAAATGAAGATTCCATTCGTTGTTTGTAGGAAGTAAATATCTTTTGAAACTGAGAATGTATTGGGACAGAAAACTTTATGTAACTAAGTGGGCTATTCAATAGCCAAGAGATTGCGCTTTTTTTTGTATTTTCTTTTTAATGTTTATCTTAGCACTGTAGAAATATAAATGCTTTCATTTAGAGAAAGCATTTAGAAATTTTGTTTTTTGGAAATTGAATAAAAAATGCAACTATTTTAGAAACTTTTTGCAGAAACTCATTATCAAGCAGAATGTATAATTATTTCTCTGATAAATATGTATCAGTAATTTTAAAATAAAATACCAAGAAAAGTCAATTCTTACAGTTAGTTCCTCTGCCTTTAAGAGAAAGTTAAATGCAACCATTTTGGTGGATTGTAATATTTCTTTTGAAGCATAAACTTTGCACTGTTAAAAACCAACAAATATATATGGTAGTTAGGACTAACTGAACAGTATTAACCTGATTTTTTTAAAATCAGAAATGTATCTAGTTGCTAATATTGTAGTCTTAATTATATTTAAAAGTAGTTAGTAACAGGTGTGCTTTACCTTAAGCTTTCCCAATTTAAACTCTGCAATGACTGACATTGGACCTGTTTTTTAGTGATGAAAAGCTCTAACAGTCATCTGAATGCATGGGCAGAATGATGATTACTGGGGTGAACTGAACTACCACATGACAGATATGTACTATGTATTTTCCACCTACAGTTTCCCAGGACTGCAGAGTAATCCAACTATTAGATCTTTGTACTGTATGGTATCCTACCCATTTTCCCTGTAACTAAGATGTTAAGGATGACTATCACAACTACTATATTTACCCTCTATCTGTAATCTGACTTTGCTTTCCAACGGTAATCTTCACAGGTGGATTCCTCAGAGTGAAATGCAGGCACTACATTAAAATATTTTTTGTAATGAATAACATTTTATCATGTAAAATTACACTAATGATGAGAATCTTGACATATTTCAGAGAGATCAGTAAATACAATAATACACAAAAAAACCTTATACACACACACACTTTGTCCATGACTTTATTTTTTTATTTTACCTTTTTCACACCATCTGTTATTTGACTTTATTTATTTAAACATTCTTGTTCTACACCCTAGGCAGTACTAGTATGGTTTTAATTAACTTCACATGAATTAATTACTTACCAGTAGTGACATATTTATTATCAATTGCACAATTGCTTTATGTAGTTCTAGTAAAACATTACTTCAAGTGTAAAATATGTCTAGTTAAGGACAAATTACACATGCTAAAAATAAATTTGACACAAGCCATTATTTACTGAGCTTCAAGCTGGTATTTGTTGAAAAGCCTCAAGTCATTTCATTTTTGCTGAAGATTCATATTTAAGTAATTGTGTAATATAGTCATTCATTACTGTCAATCCACACTTCTGTCTGCCTTTATGTCAAAGAAAGCCCAGGAAAGTGGGTGTTCCTGAGTTTTTTCTCATTAGAGAGAGAGAAAAAAGTAAAGACATATTTTTTAAAAGAAGGAAAGGTTTATTTAGTCCACAGATTTTTTTTTTAGAGGTTTCAGTACGTAATCTTCTGGGTCCAAGGCAAGGTGGGTCATGGCAGAGGGCAATAGTTTATGGTGGCAGAAGACAGCAAAAATGACAAAACCAAAAAGGGAGGAGTCTGGTAAAGAGATTTCTAAGAATCCTGGACTAAAGGAAAAATGAAGGTATTGAAGATCTCTATATTACTCATAATGTGGTCCCAAAAGTGGTCATATTGTAGCACTTTTAATTTTAGCCTGTTCCCCTAGTTCTATCTTATTACTTTGATATGGGAATTTGTTGGTATCAATTTTCTTGGTTAGTTTGAGTAGCAAGGCCTAGTTAACAACAACACTCTGCCCTTTATTGGTTCACCCATGCAGCGGGTACCTCTGTGCTACTTAGGTGAATGAAGTTTCCTGCAGGACATTTGTAAGACCTATTATCTTGCCATGCCAGGCAAAGAAAGGGTGATAGCGAAGGGGCTGGTTTCCTAATATCTCTGATAAAAAAACACCTTAAACACTTGTTAAGCATAGAGTTTTCCTTGAACAGTTGAACTTCTAACATGAAGCCAGGTAACTTTTCATACTTATTAAGGTTGAATAGTTACAAAGATTGTGGACTTAAAAATGATGTGTTTTTATTTTAGAAAATGAATGCAGTTTATCCTCTTTTGCTTCTTTTGAAAACCAGTTCTGAGTGTGTCACTGGGACTTGACTAAGGGGCATCAAGTGATCATCTGTTCAGAGCTGCCCATCTGTAAGATCTGTCAAGTCGCTTGGCTGGGTAGCCCAGAAATCTATTATCAGGCAGAAGTGGTATAGGAGGTTGGGCACAAATAAACTACACAATAAGGCAACCTATTCCCCATCCCATCTATCACTTTAGCACTGGTGTTTTTCCCAGATCATGCGTGACCATATGGTGAATCCTTTTTTATGAGTGATAGAGGAAAAAAAAGACAAAGTTGCATTCACAGATGCAATGCCATCATCTAAGGCAAAACATGTTGCAAACCAACCATTTTATGGTGTGTTAACCCTCAACAGATGGAATGCATGTGCCCAGGAAGTAACAGTGGCCCAACTTGCAGCATTCCCAATGAACCCACGTAGGGGAATTTCCACTTCCTGATTTGGTAACTTTACTTGCTATGACTTAGGATGCCAAAATGCCAGCATTTAAGGAAGGGAATCATATGTAGGTAGAAATAATTAACTCTGGTCACCAGGAAGATTTAAATGACTTGCTACACAAAAGATGCAACCAATTAAAAGTCTGACATACCAGTGATCCCCTGAGCCATCTTTTAGTATGACATTGTGTGATATTTACAATCAATGGACACGTACAGAAGCACATCCTGAGAAGTTTAGCCTTTCAGAGATAATGGCTTGCTCACCAGAAATCATCTATAGAGGCAGAAGGTTAGCTAAGAGTGAAAGGAATCTAAATTGGGTAGTGAAGAGGAGAGACCATTAGTATGGATGGCAGCCTTAACCCCAAATGCATCACTGGTGACTGAAGTTTATTTACTAACATTTCTTTTATGAATTTTCTTAAAATAAGATACCAACCAAAATCTTGTTTACAAGTGGATTGATACAGGATAAACAAGCAGCCTGAGAAACATAGTAGATGCCCATGAGCGGGTTTGGGGATCTGTGCTAAAACATGCACATTCATCCTTCAGGACCCAGGCACTCACTCATTCTCTCAGCTCCTGAGGAAGTTACCTGCTGGTAGCTGTGCTAATATCTAGGAACTGCCCTTAACTGACAGGATTGTCTTGTCCAAACTACATTTTGTCTCTCGGGGAAGCCTGTGTCCAGTAACTAACAGATGCAAGGTTTGATATAATGGTACCCTTTGCCTTAACTGGAGACAGTTTGAATGGCCCTCCCAGTTCCATAGCATTCAGTGGGGATTGATGGAAGTTTCTCTTATCACAAATACATGGAAGTTCATCTTTCTCTCTATTTAATCTTGCTATACTGTTTCCTTCTGAGTATTGCTCTTGAGGGTAATTCCTCCTAAACCTTCTATATGTAAATCTTTTGTTTTGGAATCTGTTTCCAGAGAACTTACTAAAGACACTGTGTAACTTGACTTCAAGTCTTTCCAAGTAGTACAACTGATTATTGCTATCTGCATCATATATGAGACACATATATCACACACTAATCATAAGGGGTCTGGAAAAATTTAGTATTTAGTCTTGCAAACTGTGAGTTACTAGAATATTATTATGTTAGAATATTAAATGTTAAAATGGAGTAGACTATGTGCAAAGGGAATCAAACTAGACTATCCACCAAGACCAAACATGTAGATATGTCCAAAAGCTCCTTCAGAGAGACGCTAATCTGCTCTTTGTATTAGGAATTTCTGTTATTTAATGTCTCTTGGGGTGAGGAGAATGTCTGCTTCTATCCCAATGCCTTTGTTCCCTTAATTGCCAGCACAGAGTGGTTTATTTCTTGGAGTCAGCTAATCATGGCCACATTGTTCAAACATGTGCGCTCAATGAGTCTATCATGCATATTTGAAGAATTTATGAAAGACATTGAAATTCATCAATGATTTCCTAAATGCTAGGCATGATGTGAAATGACTGTCTGATAAAGTCTCATAAAACTATATTTTGGTTATTACCACCCAGAAAAATCAAAACAGAGACTAAGATTTCCTTCTTCTCCTTCTCCTTCTCCTTCTCCTTCTCCTTCTCCTTCTCCTTCTCCTTCTCCTTCTCCTTCTCCTTCTCCTTCTCCTTCTCCTTCTCCTCCTCCTTCCCCTTCCCTTTCCCCTTCTCCTTCTCCTTCTCTTTCCCCTTCTCCTTCTCCTTCCCCTTCCCCTTCCCCTTATCCTTCTTCTTCTCTCTTTCTATCATAGTGACAGCCATAGAATTTGAACTTACTTCCGACTGCTAAGCCTGATGTTTCTATTGGGGCTTGTGAAACAAAGGGCCATGGTTTTATATTTTCCCCAAGGCTGCTTCTGTTGTGTGTGGCCTCACTGCCCTGGGCAGTGGTCCATCCCATGTGCCATTGGACCCAGAAGAGATCAGTAAAGATAAATGTGGGGATCTGGACATAGCTACAATACTATGCCTATGTAAATAGCTGGTTTGCAGGGCCTGGTGAAGGACACATAGGAAGAGTGGCTCTGCATCTTAGAAATAGCGTGCAGCCCTTCCATGGTTATGGAGAAGGTGAACTCGAAGCCAACACATACAGCTGCAATATCTTAAGCAACTTCATCATGCCAAAGAACAGGAGGTCAAAACCTCTGTTAGCAAATTAGAAGGCAATTTGAACCTTGTCCATTATTTACCTGAACATATGGAAAGAATTTTTCCTTTTCTGTTTAATCTTGTCCAAGAACTGCATGTAAGGGATAGGAACTAACATTTACTGAGTACCTTCTATGCACCAGACATGAAGTGAGGCAGTTCTACAAATAAATTCACTCCATCTTTCTGTGAGTTGAGCTTTGTTAGTATTTATGGGTAAGAAAATCTGGACTTGGAGGAATTTAGTAAATCATGCACTGTTGCCATAGTAAGAAATGCCAGGCTGAATTTTCCAGCCAGTTTGCCTGTTCTGAAGCCAACATTTTATTAACACACCATTTATAGAGAAGAGCAAAACAAGGTATGAGTAGTGGTGAACTAATGTCATAGCTGCATCTCGAATTTCCTCAGAGTTCCTCTGCAGAAATGCACTTGCTTTGTCTATTTTAGGAATCGAAGGTGGTTTATAGCATCTCTCTTGAAAGGGTGTGTTCACAGATGGTGCATAGATTTCTCAGCCAAGGGCTCTTAAATATTCTCCTAAGGAATTCACAAAGTGCAGGAGATCTTCATGCTTTAGACTCCATGGACACCTGCACACACAAAACTCATGCTCTGCTTATATGTTGTCACACACAGATGTGCATTTTCTCCAATTCTCTCATAACACACCTGTGACCGCCTCTCAACAAAGGCAGTCTTGTGCTGTAAAAACAGCAATTCAGAAAGAGAACATAAACCATATGGGAGGAATGGCAGAAGGGAAGTTCTTAGGCAAGTAAATAACATAACATTTCTCATGAATTTTCCCTGGGGGTAAAGATGAAGTGAAGGAGGGGTAGAGCCACCTGCTCTGGGGTTGTTGTCAAATGCAGCTTATTTCCAACTTTACTAGAGGAAAGTGGTCTTGTTCTGAGACTGTCCGGTTAGTGACAGGGAGAGACTGTTTCTGAAAATACTGGTTGCTAAAGGGAGTCAATTTTCTGTAGCTGACCCCAAAATATTGAAGAAAATTGGGACGTTATTTCCCTTGGACTGTCTATAAATCTCAGATAATAAAGAGAAGATATAATCTTGGTACCAATTCATGTAATTTTTCAATTATAATCTTTGCTAAACTATATGGATCTGTTAATGTACAAACTGGTGATTGAATAAAATATTTTAAGCAATTATCTCACTGAATTGAAAATGCCATGGTGACATCCTACAGGGAGTTTTCTAATTGTTCTTAATTGAAATGTTCTGCAAAATGCAAGACAAGGTTTTTACTTCAATTTTATTTTGTCCATTCTTTCCACAGAGATTGACTGGATTGCACCTCAGGGGTAAAGCATTTGTCTAGAAAGTGTTGGATTTGATCCCTAACACTGAAAAAAAAAAGAAAAAGGATGGGGGATGGTAGAGGAAGAAAGAGAAGAGGCCAGGTATGGAGCCACATACATGTAATCTCAGCTACACAGAAGATTGAAGTTCAAGGCTCTCCTGGACAAGTCAGCAAGATGAAGAGAAGAAGATGGGGAGGAGGAAGAGGAGAAGGGAAAGGAAGAGGAAGAGGAGAAAAAGAGGAGGAAAAAGGAGAATGAGCAAGTGAAGGGAAGGAGAAGAAGAAAGAGAAAAAGAGGAAGGAGTAGGAGGGAGGTGGAGAAAGAAGAGAAAGAGGAGGGGACAATCTGGAGGGGAAGGAGGAGGAGTAGGGAGCAAGAGAAGGATAAGGTAAAGGAGAAAGACGGGGAGAAGAACAAAGAAGTAGGACAAGGAAGGAGAGGAGGCGAGGAAGGAGGAAAAAGGAGGAGAAGGAAAAAGAGGTGGAAGAAAAGGGTAGAAGGGGGTGGAGGAAGAGGGTAGAAGGAGGGAAGGGGTAGCAAGGGGAGCAAAGTTCAGAGTGGGATAATTAAAAACAGATCTAGAGCCAATGAAGAAGAGAGTCTATGTCACTGCAGGAGACGAATTCTTAGCAATCATTCCCCAGTTTCTTCATTTCACATGTAATGACACAAGAGGCCCAGAAAAGATATCCAAAATGGCTCCAGGACCAGCAGCTGGTAAGGCACAACCAGTGCAGAGCCTTAAACTTGAGTCTTCTGACCCTCTGTGCAGAATATTTTCCATTACATTGCTCTACTCAGAGGGAGATCCTTCCAGAGAGTAAAATGTAAAATGCATGCCTGAAACTTCTCCTGCAGGACAAATGTATCCATAAGAAAATATTCAAAACAATGGTTGTGCTGACAGTATCTTCAAAATGATCCCTATTGCCGGGGATTCATGTCATTGTGACTATTTTGGAGTAAGCTGAAGAAATATTAATTCACTGCCTGCAGTTCCTTGAAATGGTTTGAATGGTGTGACATGGCAACATGTGGCTCCTAACCCAATTCCAGGGAGTGTCTTGGGCACGAGGGGGCTGGATGCCAACACTGAGTGTTTCTCCTCAAGTTACATTTGTGGGGTCCATGAACATCTCATTTTCTAATTCTATTTCTCACAGAACAAGCCAACATCTGCCTTTTGTTATTTCTAACCCCCATTGTTTTTGGAACATTTTTAATACATGTTGAGTAAAACTCCATTTACAAAAACTGCCTGGCAGGACCTGGGCATGGTGTCTCCTTGGTGACAATCCCACACAGCCCCCTTCCTCTAGTTATCGAAACTGCTATGGGCCAATAAGTACCCATAGGGCAGGACAATTCCTGAAACTACATGTGGACTTTAGCCAAAACCTGAGATTTCAAGACCTCTGAGAATGTTGAAAAAGACCAAATGAAGTGCTTTGTGGCAGGAAGTGATCTTACAGCATTTAGTGGGGACAGAGGCAAGAGTCTCACTTCCTTCTTTTTCATACGCGGCAGCTATGACGATGTTTTCTGCTGTAGTCAAAATGGGTAAGTAAAACAGGAGTCCCTCAAGATGATCTGGAATGTTCTTCCACATCTGGCTGCTGCAAGGAGCCAGAAGGAAGCAAGGAGAGAGAAGGACGTGAGAAGGAAGAGTTCATTCTACTCCGGCCAAACGCAAATGAAAGGAAACAACAAGCAAGAACATCCTATCATGATTCTTCACCAAGAATTCAGTGAAATTTCCTAGTATAAAATATAGATACATCTATATAAAGTATTTCCTGTGGATCATTTAAATCTTTAATTCACTAAAATCAATTCACATTCTTTGGAAATAAGTAAGTTGCAGTTACTTGCTGTGGTCCCAGGAAACCCGATTTTGGGGGTTACAGCTGACGTGAGCAACCTTGTCCACATTATGAGTTGTATCAAGTTCTTCCTCACAAGTTGTACTGGTATTCTACAGTTCCAAACTGTAGAACTGGAAATAACAGTTCCAGTTATTCAGGTCACACAGGGATAAAGGTAGCATACACAATAGAAAATGAGAAATCAAATTTTGAGTGTAAATATTAAAACTGGATGGTCTTTTTGAGGGGCCTGAACACTCTAAGCCTCAGTTTCCTCATCCGCAAATGAAATAAAATTTGTGGGATTTGGTTATGAATTGAATGGTACCATGGCAAAGCACAGTGAGGATGCTGAGTGACGGTGTGAATGGTTCTCCAAGTGTACTCCTCACTGATGTTCCTCTGGTGGCTGCCACTCCTCAGAGATTAGCCAGGGACAGCCAGGGAGTCCCCACATTGGCTTTTAAAATTTTATGAAATATGATTTAATTGTGAAATCTTGAGCAAACAGAAGCTTTTTCACTTTCTTAATTGAAAACACTGCTAACCCATTGCTTTGTCCCATTTTCTTGTCTCGCTAAATAGAACATAAAAGACTGGTAGAGCCTTGACTGCAGCACTCCTATCATGGATCAGCACTAGGAACATGAGTGTAGAAGGGATTTCAGGGGGAAGAAGGAAGGGAAGAAATTTGGGTGTGGAGTGGTCAAGCCACATTCCCCAGACTCCTTGACCCGAAATGAACTGAGCACCCCATCTTCTGACCCCTCCTCCCCCAAGCCCATGCCTCTCACAGTCATCTGAGGTTTAGTAAATGATAGCTCACTCTTCCACTGGCTCCAGTCAAAGCCTCTGGAGTCATCCTCAGCACCTCTGTCACATACTTCCATATTCACCCCAATAGCAAGTCCTTGGGCTTCACCTTCCTGTCACATTGAGAATCCCTCCACTCCACGCCCTCACTGTCATCCTTCCAGTCAAAGCTGCCATCTTTTGTTCACAAATTGTCTACCTAGATTGGACTCCCTTGTTTCTGCCTGACCCTCCTTGGCTTGTTTTTATCATGGCAACCATAGGAATGTTGTTAAAGGGTAAGTCAGATCAAGTCACTCCTCTCTTCAAAACATCCAGTGGCTCTCCATCTTGACCCAAAAAAGAAACATTCCTTAAGGTGATCTGAGACATCCTCCATTATGTTCCTTCATTTTTCTCCATGCCTCATCTCAGTAGTCTGTTATTCACTCTTTTCCTGGCCTCTTGTCTGTTCTTTAATCATACTAGTTATCATCTTGTCTCAGGACCTTTGCATTTGCCATTCTCGTTTCTGGAATGTTTCCTTGAGTAGTCTGCAAAACTAGTTCCCTTAGTTTCTTTTGGTCTGTGTTCATATGTCTCTTTTTAAATGATGACTTCTGGCCACCCTTTCTAAAATAGCAAACTTCTCTTCACTGCCATTCTCCAAGTATATTTTTATAACTCTTCTTTGATTTGTTTTTTTATTAGTACTTATGATCATCTGATACTTTATATACTTGAATTGTTTTATTTTCCTTTCCTACTAAAATGTAAGCTTAGTAAGAAATTTAAATTTTGTCTAGAACAGTGATGAGTACAAAATAAGTACTTCATAAACAATTTTTGAATGGATGAATCACTAAAGTGACCAAAAACCTCCCAAAATAATGAAGGAAAAAGAAAACAAAACAAATGCCACTGACCACAGTCATTGAACGGAGAATAAAAATATAACAATTATAAGTTCTAGATTAGGCAATCTGGTGCGCTAGTAAAATAATATCAAGGTTGCAAAGATTCTTCCTATTTCCATTTTTCCCATCTTTCTATTTTTCCATTCCCATCTTTCCATCCTTATCCTATGGATCTTTACCTGCAAACGTTTTGCCTAATGATTGCAAAATAGCTGCTATATCACCAGACAATTCATTATCTTCCAAAGCAGGGAAAAGATGAAATGGAAAATAGAACCCTTCATGTTGTGTGTAACTAACCAGAGCTTTGTTACATGCCCACCCCTAAATGTAGCACAAAACAAAAACTAAGATTTTATTAATGAAGGAATGGATACAGGGCAGGTATGCTGCAGAGTCTGCCACAGATCCTAAGTCTATCACCCTCCAGCACTGGCTTATGTTTCTCTGCAAAAACAGGATGGAGATGATAAAGTTTATGAGACTTCGAGGCCAGGGGAGAGGTACAAGGACACCTTTGATCAAACTGTTGCCGGAGAAAACTCTTTTAACCCTGTAGAAACTGTGGAATTCAACACTTAAGATGGTTTGACAGCTATGATCCCAGCTTATGAAAGAAGCTGACCTGAGGAATGATGGACATCTAGAGAAAGAAAGAGACACATTTGATGGAGAGAGATAATCCCAGTAACCTTTCAAGTCTTTGCTTCCAGATGTTATGGAGACCTCACTGTCAGGTTTTCTAGTTCTGTTAATGAGATTTTATTGCCAGAATTTTCATATATTAGAGTCAGTTATGTTGTCTAAACCAGCAGTTTTCAGCAAGCAAAAGTCAACTGGGAGATTCAGCTACTGCCACCCACTCTACTGCACTGACACAGAGTTCAGGGAGTCTCAGTCCCAAACTTACTCTTGTTCCCCACCAGGAATATGTTGAAATGTCTTCACAGATGATTACAAATCCCAGATCTCTACAAAAGGACCCCTTTGGCTCCAAACTCCAGGCAGAAGTTCTAGTGTAATGGAGCTAGGTGATACCTGTGAACAGTAAAATAGTCACTGTCCCTGAAGCCATGAAACTTGCCTATGCAAGGAGCTTTGTGGGAAACAGACCCTGGCTCTTCCTGGGACTGTGTGATCTGCCTCATGTGTTACGATTCAAGGGTGTGAGGAAGGCAAAGGTAAGGTGTCTGACCTGTTTCTTCTTCTAGGAATGTGAGAGTCATTGCTGTGACTACGCACTCTCGCTTCACGCCTGTCCCAGCTCAAAGGCGTATAGTCTTTTAGCTGCCTGTAAGCCCCATTGCAGAGCCTCTTGTAGAAAAGCAATAACCAGACTTATTTATTTTGCTTTTCTTCTTTTCTGAATGGGTGGAACCTAAGATCTAAACAAAAGCTCTGACTTTTTTTGGCATTCTTGGAATAAAGTGGAGAGCTTGTGCTCAGGGAAGGAGAGGGTTTGCTGTGTGACTGCTGTGTGACAGTTATGACACCAAGAATCATCAAGAACTTTAGCCTCCTGCCCCAAAGTGTCCTAAACATTCTGAGAATGATGACTGGGACCTGAATTTCTCCACTTGCTTAGAAGCCACTTCCTGGGTTGCCTTGAGAGGCCTCCTTATCTTTGCAACCATGAGCAGGAGAACCCTGGGTGCCCAACTAAATGCTGTGTTTAAAAAGAACTAAGATATGTAGAAACCTTGAGAAAAATTTCAAATGTCATAGGGAAGTTTGTAAGAGATCTGGAAGCTCGATATAAAAGATTTGGCGGCATCAATAAGCAATTTCAAATATTTGAAGGAAAAACGAAACATGTTCTCCAAAGTATCAACAGCAAGAGAAGGAAGATGTCTTGAGAAGTTACATGAGATCTTTCTTTCCTTTTTTTTCCTTCAATACCAGAAACTAAACCCAGAACTTTTGCAATGAGCTAAATTCCCAGTTGTTTTTTGTTTTTATTTTGAAACAGGTTCCCACTAAGTTGCCCATAATGGGCTCAAGTTTGTGATCCTCTTCCCTCAGTCTCCCAGAATACTGAGTTTATAGGCAGGTGCCACCATGCCCATCTCTGTTTCTCTTTTTACTGGCAAACGCTGTAAGACAATGGTGGAGGCTTCCTGTGGAGGTAGCAAGCTTCCTGACTCTGGATGTATTTTAATAAAGCCTGGTGAGAGAGGGTATATTGTGGAGGGGACTTGTACTGGGTAGAGACCAAGACCAGATTGCTTCTTCCAGCTTCCACAGGCCTCAGAGCTCTGATATTCCTTCTTCTGAGGCTCAGTGTCTACACTTTCATCTGCCCCTTTCCTTCCCCATTGCTCTTGAGGGAGCAGTCTCCAGTGGTTTTCACTAGGGGGCTAATGCCTCAGGAAGTTTTCTCCTGTGACAGTGGCCATGACTTTGGGATCTCGGCAAGGTTTCAAGTCTTACAGATCATGAAAAAGTCTCAGCCAAACCAATGTGGCTTCTTTGCAGGCAGGCTTCATGGCAAGTTCCCTAGCTCTTCCCAAACACATTCCATAGACTTCTGAAGCAAAATGAACAAACAGGTCTGGGTCGGATTATCAAAATATATCCAGGTGATTCTGAGAGTTAGATTTGGGGACCTTCTCTTAAGCTTTGTCTCAACCAAATTTTCAGGGAGCCACTGAAAACTCCCAGATGACTCATTTCAATTGGTACCAATGAATCTTCATCTGGGATTCAAATCTGGTGTCCATGTTTCATTGTATGGTTCTTGTGTGTTTATTTCCTCACTCTCCCACCCTACCCCTCACCCTCTTCTAGTTCCTCAAGGGTCAGAACTGTTTTTCTTGTTGGGATTTCTTTCAGCTAGCACAGAACTAGGCACAAGCGACATATTCAATATTTAGTGAAGATAGGAAGGGAGAAAAAGAAGAAAGGAACAGAGGGAAGGCGAGAGGAAAGAAAAGAGAGAAGAAAGGACAGGGAAGCAGTATACATTGTGTCCATAGGAGTGTGTCCAGTTTCAACAAAGGTTGCTTGAGTCTCATGCAGAAATGCAAGGGACAGTCAGAGTCCAGACTGGGGCTGTACACACACATGGAAAACAGTCGGGTGGGGCTCTGAGTGTTACTCATATTTTTTCTGTATCTCATCAAATTCTTAAGACCTCACTGTGGTGAGAGCACAGAACACCACTCTCGCTGTCCCCAGCCTTCACAGCCTGTGTGTAGTTTTTAGCATGCTCTTCATAAAGACAACAGCAATCCTGCCTGCAGATTTTTCCAGAGTTGTTCACTTACTTTTTTGTTTTTTAAGTAAAAACCATCAGTACCTTGAGACGAATACACTATGGAGACAACTGTCATCGCGACCACATGTGGTATTATTTACTCACGTCAGTTGGAATGATTAATGTGGAAAATGGCTGGGCAGCTAATATGACAGAGCCCTGGGTATGACAATTTCTATGGGATTCTAAACAATGCCTACACTGTATGTGGTGAGTTCCAGCAGCGTGAAAAGCTGGCACTTCGGCCTCCTCTCCCTGCTGACTCTTTTCTGGAGACTTTCTCCTCCACATGTCCCAATCCCAGGGACTTTAAATTTCCTAAGAAAGAGAAAATAGGGACCATTTAAACTTTAGCAGCCCGGGGGTTGTGAGCGATGGCAGTCCTCTGGCTGATGTCATTGGTGACTCCTCAGACAGCCACGGGACAGATTGGACCCAGGAGGCCTTCCAAGAAAATCAAGATTGTTGTATGATTTTTGCCCCTTTTAACAAGTAGTTATATGGACAATGTTATAAACCAAGTGACAGTTTATTATTCAGAGAAACATCACTGAAATGGAAGAGTTTGGAAGAGAAGAAGGTGGTACAAATAAATCAGAGATATGTTTTCTAGGCCTGGCAGGTCTGTAAATATCTGGAATAGCACTTACCATCTATTGGTTTAACATCCATCTCCAGGTATTAAGAACTGTCTGAATTTTCTTTGTCAAAAGCCTGAGAGACTACATGGTCCCTTGTCACCACTGTCCTGATATCTTTTACAATCTCCATTTTACTAAGAGTTTAGTGTTAAGAACTTAGCAAATTTAGTAAAACCACTAAATGCCTGAAGTGTTTCACTTTATTTAAGCCTCAAAGCAGATGAGGAAACTGAGGCTGAAGGAGTTGAAATGAGCTGCTGGAGGTCATGTGGTGGCCAGTGAGCCGTGGGACTGGAATCCAGGGCTGTCTGGCTCCAGAACCTGAGCTGGCCGCTTATCTATCTCATGTGTCATCTGCATTCATTCCATTCCTTTAGTTTCACAGTGTGTGTGGGAGGATGAGATGAGTGTTCCCAGAGGAAAGTAGAGGAAGTGACAGACCCCAGCCCCCTCACACCACCTATCACAGGCTGACGATTGGCCCATGAGGGCTGAGGGGTTGGAATAGTGTGCAAGCAAAGGGGCTGGTAGGCAGGCACACTGCCAAACAAAGAAGGCAATGAGAACAGACTCTGGCTTTCGCCTTCTGGATTTAAAATCCTGGCATAATCTCAGCAATTTTGGTTGAGGAGTATTTTTTTCTATGATATCACCTCAACTCTGAGGCAAGAGTTGTCTAGAGCATAAGGCAGAGTGGGAGGTTCAGCAAGAAGTGAAAATAGTGAATGTCTTTAGAAAACTTCCTGGTCTAATCTTTAAGAAGTTCCCCCACACTTTAAAAGGAGCTTCCTGTGAAGTGGGGGTAAGGGGAGGGGGCTGGAGCTCGTTTGTCTTCGTGGGTGGCTGGGCTGCCCTGGGGCTCTGTGGTCCTGCCACAGCAGAGGACTCCCCAGTTCTTCGCAATCTACAGATCGTCCTTCTGTCTGACACTTGGGGACATGATGAGAGGTTGTCTGCAGAGTGCTGACACTGCCAGCCCTTCATAATGTTTTAGGATACTATGTTAGACATGACCTTAAATCACATTTAGTAGCTTATTTTACTCTGACATTTAAAAAGAAAACCTACTTTTTAGCAAAAAGCAAACAAAAAAGACTGATTCTGCCTGAAAAATTCACAGAAATGTCCAGGCACAGATACAACAGAGAGCCAAAATGGAATGACAGTATTAAATCTAAGCACTCAAACTCTTTGTTACCAGTACTGTTAGTTTCCATTATCAATTCTTATTATTTTTGAGTTGCTCTTTCTTAAGAGTTTCCCTCTTGTTGTGATCCAGCATTACTCATATGTGACTCCAAATAATCTTACAGCCCATTGCATTATTGTTTTCCTATCTTCATTTTACTTTTGGTAAGGTCATTTACCTTGCAACATGAAAATTATCCTGTAATTATTTAAGTTCACTAAAACTCCATGACTGGACATACCTGATTTGTGGTTTATAATGCCATTCATTCTTTCCTTCTTTCCTTTCTTTCTCTCTGACATTTTCTTTCTTCTTTTCCTTCTCTTTCTCTTACTTCCCCTTCATCTTCCCCCTTCTTTTATAGTACTAGGGATTAAGCCCAGAAGTACTCTATCATTGAGCTACATTTCTTAAATTTATTTTTTTGATACTGAGTTTTGCTAAATTGTCCAGGTTTGCCTCAAAGTACTCTTCTTGCCTCAACTTCCCAAGTAGCTGGGATCACAGATGTGCATCTTTATATTACAATTACATTCTTTCTTTATATTACATTTACATTCTTTCTGGTCATGAATTTGAAGAGAGCCCCAATGACATGGACTAGATAGTAAATGATGGAAGTGTTAAATGTCCGTTGAAACTTCCAAAGGAACCATCCTAACATCAACTGAACCAGCCCTCCAGCCTCTTCACCTTTGGTGACATTTATGACAAAAGTTTACATTTGTTAATACCAGTGACCCATTTCGATTGATAGGAGAGCTCCTTTCAAGCTAATTATCTAAAACATCTAGCAACTGTCATTTGGAGACTGCATTTCTCAAAGGATTTCCCTGCAAGAGTGTCATGAAAAGTGTTAATCAGAAAGCAGATGCATGGTTCCCACTTCAAACCTACTCTGTAAGAGTCTCTGGATTTGGCCTAGATACATAGACAGATAGATATAGATAGATATAGATATAGATGATGATGATATAGATATAGATATATAGCTGTATATCCTTTTTTTAAAAATCCTGTAGATAAATTCCTGAGCACATAGAACTTGAAAATTACTAGTTTAGAGTTAAGGTGACTTGAGATACACTTTGGTAGTTCTAAATGGACAACTTTAGTCAATGGCAAAAGTTAAGAAGCATTAACCCAGTTCTATGAGAAGACATTGATTACAAGGCCCTGCCTCTCTACACAATGGTAATCACATTTCAATATTAGTTGCAGAAGGGACAAACAATATTTAAACCATAATACCATCTCTTCCTTGTTTGGTTGGTTTTGTTTTGGTTTGGTTTGGTTGTACTTTTAAGACAGGGTTTCACTATGAAGTTCAGGTTTGAATTCACTTTGTAGCTCAGGCTGGCCTCTAACTTACAGCAATCCTCCTGTCTCATCCTCTGGAGTGCTGGTATTACAGGCATGTGCCACCATCCCTGGACTTTTGTTTGACTTTTGCCCAGCAAGCCTTTATTGAATAGCTCTATCTTCAGTCTTTGACAGAAGACAAAAAGGAATTTTAGAAAGGCTCTTTTCCCTTATCTTTGGAGCATAAATATGCATCTAGGATAGTGGTTCTCAAACTTATGGAATAAAATAGGCAACTTGATAAAATTAAATAGTCTACACACGCATATACACACACATGCACACACACACATACACATACTTTGTGTCTGTGATAAATAATAGGAACTCAGTATTTGAAATGGTGACTCTGATATCATTCTGAAACTCTAGTCAGCATGAAAGAAACACTTTATTAGAGATACTCTCTGTACCACAATACCAAATACATAGACAGACTTTTCTATAATTACAGAAAAACTTTGTGACACGTGTGCATCTTGAACAAAAGCAATGATAGGTTATTTGCAGATGATATTTTTTTGTTGCTGTTACCAGGAGTTGAACTCACAACCTCGCACTTGCCAGGCAGGCACTTACACTGCTGAGCTAAATCCCCAGACTTGCAGATGATACTGGTCTTAAATGAAACCTTTAGAGTTGGCCACTATAAATCAAGATCACTCCTCCTGTTGTCTTTTCCACACACACACACCTAGTTGCCTCCCTGCTTTCTTCCATGAGTTGAAGCAGCGCAAGGTCCTCCTAAGAACCTGAGTAGTCCTAGCACCATGAGTTTCGGTTTTTCAGCCTCTTGAACTGTGTGCCAAAATAAACCTGCAATCTTTATGAATCACTCAGTCTCAGGTATTCTTTTATACCAAGAGAAAACAGACTAAAACAGATGCCAATAGTGAGAAAGTGGGCAAGTCACCAGGAACCACAGGCCCCTAAAGAGCCTATCAAAACAAGTTTGAAAGATAGTGGAAATATCTATTCAATTAGAAGCAAGAGATACACAATGTCACATTTTGGTTGGTATAAATATATCACTATTCTCACAATTTAACAAAATATTTAATATTACTCTGGCACTAGGTACTTTCACAAAGTGGAAATAATCCCAGCATATATAGTGGCAGTAAATTTTAGTCAAACTTTAGTTTAACTTCCAAAATTATTAGTTCAGTGAAGTTTAAAGATTTCAAACTTGGTTTTTAGGAACTTTGAAAAACATAGAGGAAAAAAATTCATATTGTCTTATCACCCAGAAATGGCTATAATAATTAGCATTTCCATATGTAATCATTTCTCAATTGATGTTATATTGTGATCATTGTTTCATTAAAAGTGATGTCTTAAAATTAATGTTAAATGGTTCAAAAGAAAGAATGAGATAGAAACTTTGTAATAATTTTAGTAATTGGTGAATCAAGATGAAAATTATGCATTATCTCAAATTCTTGCTAAATTAAAACTTTTCAAAATAAAAAGTAAGCAAAAAAGTCAGTATAAGAAATAAAGAGGACACAGGATAAATTATTCTAAACAGCATGTTCTGAAGGCCTGTAGGTAATCTCTGTTCTTAAAATACTTGGAACAATGGCAAAATCAATGATTATACTATAATTAGACTTTGGAAAATTAACTGTAGGAATTGTGATACTATTTCTTTCATCATTATTAAAGTAATAAATCTAGATATTTTTATTTGTGTCTGTTATCCAGCTGACACTTTTAAGTTCAGTGAGGTAAAAGAAAATCATGGCTTCAAATGAACGTCAGTAAATAATGATATGTAAGTGAGCAAAGGCCAAAATATGTCTAAATAAAAGAACCACCTAGCAGCAAACAATCAACCAGTGGGGCACTTGAATGTGCACACATACACCCATTCTATAGAAGTGGGTGGGTACACACACACACATTTTATAGAAATGTGATTTTTCCTCCCAATGTCCACACTTTAAATCTTTTCTAGCATAATATAGAATGTAAACAGATAGTCCATATTTTAATGAACCATTCTGCTATTGTTCAAATTGATTAAATTCAAAGTTTTTGTTTCATAAAAAAATCATGCTGTAGAGCACTTTCCCTTTCATTATTAAAATATCTATTATACATTTTGGATCTTATTATTCTTTCAGGTTTTATTATTATTTTTATACTAGAGGGACAATACAATATTTATAAATAAGAGTCTGATTTATTTCACTTATGAAGATAGTCTCCAGTTGCCTCCATTTACCTATAAGGGCCTCAAGGCCATCCTTTTTTATAGCTGAGTAATATTCCATTGTATAAAAATACCACATCTTTTATCCACTCTGTGAATGATGACCATTTGGGCTGTTTCCAAGATTTAGCTATTACAAATTGTGCTGCTATAACCATGGGTGCACATATATTGCTGAGGCATGACCTTTTCAATTTTTCTGGGAAAACACCTAGAAGAATAGCTGGATTGAATGGAACTTCCAATCCTAGTTTTTTGAGGAATCTCCATACTAATTTCCATAGTGGCTGCCACAGTCTATACTCCCACCAACAGTGGAGAAGCGTTCCTTTTTCCTCACAGCCTTGTCAACATTTGTTATCAGTTTTAATTTGCATTTCTTGAATGATCAATGATGGTGAGCATTTCTTAATGTATTTATTTGCCATTTGTATATCTTCATCTGAGAAATGTGTGTTATACAGATTTAATGCAATCCCAATCAAAATACCATTAATATACCTTACAGATCTAGAGAAAACATTCCTAGAATTCATTTGGAAACAGAAGAAACCTAGAATAGCAAAGGCAATTCTGGGCAATAAAGGCAAGGTAGGAGGCATCTCAATTCCTGACTTAAAATTATACTACAAAGCTACAGTGATAAAATCAACATGGTACTGGCAAAGAAATAGACCTGAGGATCAATGGAACAGATTAAAAGATACAAACACAACTACAAAAACACTCAGCCTCAGTGTACTCAGTGCAAGACAGATAACCATACTACTACTGATATTTGACAAATGTGCTAAACATGTTCACTGGAAGAAGGGTAGCCTCTTTAATCAACGGTGTTGGAAAAATTGGCTCTCTATATGCCAAAGACTGAAACTAGACCCATGTCTATCATCACGCACTAAAGTCAAAATGGATCAAAGATCTAAATATTAAAACAGAAACACTATATCTACTAGAAGATAAGATAGGTAGAAATCTTGGAGACATAGGGGTAGGCAAAGACTTCATGAACAAAATACAAACCACACGGGAAATACTTCAGTGAATCAACAACTGGGATCTCATCTTATAAAAAAGTTTTTGCACTTCAAAAGAAATTGCCAACAAAGTGAAATGAAAACCCACAGAGTGGGCAAGAATTTTAGCCAGCAACCCCTCAGACCCAGGACTTACATCCTGAACATGCAAAGAATTGAAAAACATCAAGCCCCTCAAATTCAAAGACCCACTCCAAAAATGGGAGTCTGAGATGAACTGTATGTATGTTTAAGTGTGCAAGACAGATAACCATACTACTAAGCTTTTGATAGTTTCATCAAACACAATGGTTTGTACTGTCATTGTTTGATTGTCCATTTTTTATACTTTGACTTTGTGACTTGAGCAACTACTTCTAAGATAACAATATGTAATTTATCAATTAGTGATTTACTTTTTTTTAATTCTGTATTATTTCTACCCTTTTTTCTGTTTTGTTTCCTTTCTCTAAATAAAAAAAAAAACATGCTGATTTATTTATTTATTTAAGAGAAAAAAAGTCATTGAAAAGAAAAACAAAAAGCAAGAGACAAATAACAACAACAAACCCAAAACAATAACAGTATAAGTTTTCAAAATAAGATGATAGGAACTTAAAATGGCTGTAATATTGCATATTGTCACCTTCAAAAGGGTTGCTTAGATTACCAGATACAGACATGCAAAACTGATCCACTCATGAGTATTAACTGTTCTTTTCCAAGAACTAATACAATTAGTAGTACAGTCAATTTAGCTATCTTATGTATATGTATAAAAATTTATGTCTTTTTCCTTTTATATTGATTGTTTTTAATTTCAGCTCTTCCTTAGGACAGATATTTAGAAATAAATACTGCATGTGGTAAATTCCTTGAAAGTTAGCAACATTCTGCTTTTCTTCCTCTCAATTCCAATGATTAAGGAGTGAGTCCAAATCGTTAGGAAAGCTTGTGTGGAATTACAGACCAGATTCTGACTCCAAATCATGGGGCAGTTAATTTGAGTAGAGGTAAGATGCTATAGCAAAAATCCCATGGTACAGTAGCTTGGTCAGACGGACATTTGTATATATCTTCCTCACCTTACTACTTAGATGTGAATAGCTCAAGGTTGGCAAGGAGCATTGACATCTCAATACTTGGCTTCCATTGCTGAGTCCAAAGTGATTACTATTGTTCATATTGTTTTACAGATACTTGGAAGGGGGAAATTGATTGATTTGAAACTTTGTACTCAATCTAGAGCAGCACAGAATATTAAAAGACAGAAGACAGCTAGATAAAAAAGTTTAATGTGGGCACAGAGGAAGTCACCACAAAGAAAGCTGTGGCTATATCAAAGAAGGCTATCTCAGGTTGTTCCTGATATAGGCTCTGGTGGGGGAAGGGTTCTTGGTACTGATGTGAGCTGATTTATTTTGTGAGAGTGCAGGGGATTGGGCAAATCTTTACATGCATGAGCTTTGGCAAAGACTTTTGGGAGGAAGAAATCATAGGGGATTCTGGGAAGAAGGAGTTATGGATTATCATGACACAATTTTGAACCACCACCCTGATGATTGTGCTGTCTGTCAGACCAGGGGGATCTATCAGAAATGATCTGGAGAATGTACAACCAACTGTTTTAAAGGCCAGATCCCAAAGTGACACAAATCATTTCAGATCATTTTCAATTGATTGGAACCAAGTCACTGTTTTCACATACTTGCAGCAAAGACAGAACACAAAGTAGTTACCTGTACAGCCATGAATTGAGGTAGAATGGAGACAAAGATCTGGGGTACGGTTAGTCGTCTCCCTGGCTTCCAACCATGGTTCTAGAATCCAAAGGTGAGCACTGTATGCCTTTTCTCTCTGATGTCTGTCTCAGTCAGTTTTAAGCCTTTGATATGTAAGCATTAGAAACTTTACAGTCAGATAGTGAAAACTTTGCTAATCTGACAAGGAATCAAGGCTCATTAAACTCTTAAATTCAGCATTTTTATAGGGTATAGCCAAACTGCACTTGGTTAAGTGCAGATGTCATTAACTTCAGGTTCATTTGAACTGCACTGTGTATTTTCCCTCTCTTTCTTACTCCTTCTCACTCTACATTTCCTTTCTGTTTGTGGAACTCTGGTTTTTGCTATTAATAAGTACACAAGGAAAAATTCAGAGTTTCAGTGGAGAAAAAACAAGTTTTAAAGAAGAATTTACAACCAGCCTCCTAATGAACAATGGCCTATTCGCACAGCTGAAAGCTCCACTCACAAATCTCTTTCACTTTTAGATTTGTGAGGAACAAGGGATTGTATTCTCTGCATGGGATTTTGCTTCTGGGCTAGGGTTGACTGCAAGTTTATTGGAATGAGCATTACATTTTGTTTTGTTTTTACCATAAGGGACCTCTGCAAGGAAACTCTGCACAGAGTATTTGAATAATAATTCTTTCCCTTTGCTTAAAAATTAGGTTCCAGCTTAGAAGCGCTTATGATTTTTTCTCAAGTCCTGTATGGGGGAAATAAGCAGACAAATTTGAATTAATTAACTTTCTAAAGCAACTTAACATTGAGAAGGAAATAGTGTCTGATGGAAGGAGCACTGGGTTAGGAGTCACAAAAATCCTTTCTTAGCTATGGCCTTGCCACAAATTTTGCAAAGGATGGTGGGCAAGTAGCCAACACTTCTGTGTTGTGGTTCCCCAATTACATAAATTCCAGAGTGCTTCCAGTTCTGGAAGAAGGATGTCTGTTGATGTTCTAGTCTGCCTTCGTTCTGATAACACAGAAGGACTGGGGTACAGTGAGCCTTTGCTCAAATTCTCCTTCCTGTGAACCTGGTAAAACAAACCATTCACTTCTGGGATGCTTCTTAACCATAGATTCTAACAGCCATACTTTCGATCATATACTATTTGGTGCTTTGTGTTTTACTTATGAATCTGCTTCCTCAGATGCTTCTTGAAAACAGTATTTTCTGTCTATCCATGGTGTCTCCGTAGTGTCTACTAGTGCTATGCTCAGCTTATAATGTGTATTTACCACTGAATGCAATGATTTGTACCCAGCACCATGTGGCTGCTTAGTGGCAGGGCTGGGCAAGGCCTCAGGTATTATTTCTTGCAGATCAGTTCTTTCCATGCTTGGCCTCTCTCTCTCCTCTCAAATAGGGGTAAAAAGTGATGTGTAATATTACTGGAGGGTCTTGTGAAGGAGACAAGTGATCAGATCAACTGCTTATCCTCTCATGGGGTTATTCTGCTTTTTTAGTCTCTTGTTTTTTGATAATTTATTCTCACATCACACTTCTGTACTTTTTTCCTCAAGAGACTCAACTGGGAGTGAAGGGTCAGGCAGAAATGTCTCAGCCTGTCCAGGGAGGAAGACATTGATTGGGTTCCCTGAACACTGCTCAGGAGCTTTGATGTCACTACCTGAAGCTGCTGTGTTCATCTCTTCTACAAGGGCTGTCGTCTGCTCTCCAACACAAGATACCCAAGAGCAGTCCTACAGAAGAAAGGGCACGCACACCTCTGAATTAGGCACAAAGGACGGAGAGATCTGAGTTTCGGACTGTCACCTAGGTCACTCTGCCTGACCTGCTTCAGAATGGGATTTGTGATTCACGACTCAAAATAATCACACAGGGCAGGAAGAAGAAACAGGCCAGAGACCTGGAAGGTTTTCAAATGGACTGCTTTTGGAGGGGGAAAGAAGTAACAGAAGCCACAGCAACAGGCTAGGAGGAAGGCAGGCCACTGTGTGGTCACCAGGGGAAACACTTCCTGCCATTGTCTAGCTACATGGGCTCAGTTGAAAATAAAAATAGGTGGAAATCAAAACATGCATGTGTACATCTCAAAGCAGACCATGCAGAGAATCAGTTGGTGCTGGGGGAGGGGGCACAGGAACTCTGGCCTAGTGAAAATGAGACTTCTGTTTACCTGCCAAGGTTAAAAACCAGGGAAGGAGACCACTTAAACCTGTCTGTGTTCTCAGGCATCAGACGAATTTCCCACCCATGGGTCCAACACGGCAAGTTTTGATAAAGTAGAAAGTCATACAGTGTAACATACTTTAGTATGATATAGAACATGAGCCAAAGCAGGGTGTCCTGTTAAGCACTATTTCATAAATGCTGAAAAGAGTATGAAAGCCATAGTTTTGAAAGATTCTCAAACTCACCCTGTTCCACTAAAGAAGTGTTGTAGGAAGGGCTATTTAAGCGTTATATATTTCCTTCAGGCACTCTATCTCCCCCTACAACTTTTTAAAAGATTTGTATTATGGAGAATGTCAACTATACATAAAAATAAACATAATAATCTAATAAACCCCTGTGAACCTATCACCACCTTCAATAATTATCGGCTCGTGGCCAATCTTGTTCCATCCATATCCCATCTATTTCCCTAGTCCCACATTATTGACATTATATAATTTCATCTAAAATATTTCATGTTGTATTTCCAAAACATAAAAACTTCATTAAAAGCATAACTATTCTACTATGTTGCCTAAAAAATGAAAATTATGTAATGTCATCAAATATTTAGTAAGTGGTCAACTTTCCAGCCCTTCGTATTTAATCAAGTCTTGCTTATAGCTCTGCTTAGACTCACTCTCAACCACAGAGAAAAGCAAGGCAGGTTTACTGTGTTAGGAAAGAAGCCTGAACATCCTGGTCATTCGGTTTCTACCCTACAGTAATGTAAAAATCACACGGCATGCCACGAACAGAGGGTGACCCCTAAACTGGAGGTAAACACATTGGCAACATAAAGAGAAAGTAACTGTCAAATCCTTAATTCTGGAAGATGCCCAGAGCAGCTGGGCCCAGAGCCAGGAGCTTAACAAGTTTCCATTGTTACTGGCAGCTGACAAGTGTAGAGGCAGACAGGGGACCTTCTTATCATGTGGAATTTTGCTAGCTGAGGCTATATGCATTTAAAAAGCACAATCAACCTGCAGTGAGCTAAGGGATTAAACTTGATTTTTCTCAACTTGAATGACCCCTTTCCCTAAATTAAGCTGCCTATTTAGCGCCCTTAATAAATACACACATAATTTAAACCATGTGGCAGCAAATTGAAAACATGGGCTTTTGAACTATGTATTTTCTTTCTTATGTTAGAACACTTCCCTCGAGAAAATCTCAGGTCTCATGATTATGGAAAAGAAAGATCTGTGTGTCTTTCTGATTAAGTGTTTCATGATACACTTATCAAGTTTACATACACACCGATCAAGTTTTTTCTTCTTCGTTGGCTAAAGTGCAGCATATGCTTCTGAGACACTTCTCTGGCTGCTGTCTGGTGTATTTGTCAACAAAATAAAATATGAAAGGATTATATTGCTATAAAAGCAACTATGCTTCAAAGCAGCTTGTCATTATATACTGTGCAGTATTATGTTGAACCAAGATACTATTTTCTGCCTGATTGTTAGAAGTAATGACCTGTATTCACAAGTCAGTAAAATATTCAAATGTATATATCATCTGTTGCTTGATTGAAAAAAGTGATACTCTCTGCTTGAATATATTGGGGTTTGGACCGAGCAATACAATATGCTAGGTTTTAGATTTTTTTTTTTTAATTTAGCCAGTGATTTAAAACACAGCCCACATACAAAAAAAAAATCACTATTTACTTTGATATTAGTAATCTTTATTTTGATCAAAAAAGTCTACAAAGTTTTTTTTCATAATATCTGTACTGTTTTCCCTTTCCTTGAATTAATGAGTCACATCAAAGTGTCTCAAGTTTTAGAAGCTTTGACCTCTTTCATGTATGTCCAAAAAAAGGTCCATGAACAGCCTTCTGTGTCCATGGACCCAGGGGACTCCTTTGGCTCCTCATTCTCTCTGTGGTCACAATGCTCCCCAAGACAGTTTTCACCACACATTCCCCAGAGATGACATCTGCAGCTTCCCTTCAGATTCCCAGCCTTCGGCCAGCCCCATTATGAGGAAAAGGCTTAGTCAGATTAGCTAAAGGGACAGATTTTAAAAGTTTAATTTCCAACTGCATTTTCTTTTTCTTGCTACAAATACGGGATGCGGTAGATCATCCCGGGCCTGGCAAAAGGACACCAAAGACATTTTAAGAAGAGGTGATTCTACCACTCAAGAGGGCAAAAGTAATCACAGAGGCAAATTCTGTCTAATTAAACTTATTGTTTTGTCATTGGGAGATGGACATTGAAAAACAAGCCCTTTGGGCCAGACCTTACTAAGATGAGAAAGCTCAATTGTCTGAAAAAGCATATGAAGAGACAAGGGCAAGAGCATGGGCCTTCGGAGCCCAGTAAGCAGTAACATGCCATGGAGCCAGCACCCCCGCCCCGCCCTTTGAATTACTCCTCTGAGTGTCCCATGCCTGATCCCCCGTGGAGGACTGTCTGAAGTTGGGAATCAATGGCATCATTTGAAGGAGCTGGTCCTGGAGACAGAATCATGTAAGGCTTGGTACTGTATGAATTGGTAAATCTAAATATTCCATGCAACTCCTGGTTCAACAATGCTCTTCTTTTTTCTAATAATTTGCTGAAACTAATTGAATACAAGACACAGTTCCTGGTGGGCAAGCTGAGATGTTTCAGTTAGCTTCTGAGGCAATATTTGGGCTGCACAGAGTAAAGAAGCCTGGCTTGTTTTCTTGACAATGTGATCAGCATGTGTCTCTGCAAGCAGTTATTTAAACAGAAAAGAGTAAAAGCTTGGCCCTTACAAATTTCTAAGAAATTATGTCTAGAAATAAAGAATTAATAAATTTTCATTTTATAGTATCTGAATAGTTAATAAAAAGGATGCATAAGGGTTGTATGCAATTACTATATAGTCTCATGGTTTTACTTAATTAACAAGATTACAGAAATTATAATTTTATTAGAAATAAATAAGTATTTGTGATAATTTGACTCATGTTGAATTTAGTGTCACTTGTATAATCACAAATGCAGATGGTTTTTCTCTTCATTGTTTTATACCGAACTCCTGGCATTCATAAAACACGTGCAGTACAACAGTATAACAAATGGTAATTTTGGTAGTTTGGACAACTGACTTCTAACAGAAGACATACAAAAAGTTCGATGAATGAGGTTTATCTAATTTAGCTCTCTAAAGCTCCATTATCTGATAGTAGCCATCAGTCACCTGTGATGATTTCAATTGAAGTTAAAGACGAATACTGAGTTCTTCAGTTTCATTAGCCACAATTCAAGTGCTTAATTAGCTACTGCATCACACATTTCCATCACTGCAGAAAGTTGTATTGGGATTGCTACTCTAATGAATCCTGAAATCCAAGGAATTATCCCAGCTGCCTGAATTTTGTTATCTTTACATTTTCTTACTTGGAAAATAAGGAGGTGAGACCACATAGCATCTCTCTAGGGCTTCCCACTTAGGAGCTTTTCGTCCCAAGGACTTTCCTAATTCCTGGGGCCACATGTGTATGGGACTTTCAGAAAGGTCTTGTGGCAAGAAAGGCAGCTGTGCTGCGAAACAAACATCTTGGAACCTAACTCCAGTGCCCTTACTGGAAAGCTACACAACTCGGAAATTTGTTCAATGACTTTGTCATTGTGGTCATTTACCAAATGAAGGGGCTCTGCTGATTTGTCTCCCACACCTGGTTTGCTCTGTAATTTTCAAATGTTATTAATTAAAGAAAAATATCTTTTGTTGATGAGGTAGAATCCACAAGATTTGGATATTGTGTTGTCGGTACTGTTTTCTTTGAAAACATTCTGAATTCTCACAACACCCATTTAAGGAAAGGGAAACTTACCACCATTTGCCTTCCCATGAAAGGTTTGATACAAGAGTCCTTTGCCCAACACTTGGGAGATGTGTGAAAAACTGTCAAACGGGCAGCTGTTTTCAATCTAAAGATCCCCGGCAGCTGTGTGCAGCATATAGGCATAATTGAGGTTGCTACTTTTCTTCCAAAAGTTTGTGTGTCTTGTAGGCTTACCGTGTGATAAATGCTTCGTATTTGAAAAAGATTTTTATAAAGGAAACTGTAGCTTTGGTTCTTTAATATTATAAGTAATACAGAAAAAAATATTTTTAGCATTTGATTTGGAGGGTTTGGTGGCTTTTGTTCAGTTGACATAATGTGACCAATTAGAAAATATCTTCTTCTAAGGAATTTATCAAGAACATTAGAAGATCAGAGTAGAATTAAGCTGAAGGATCTACACACCCATTCAAGTGACTTGGGGAGGGCAGAATACTAAATATACCTTCTCACTGAACCACTTTCCCATCTTGTGTTGTTTTGGATGAGACAAATTTTCATTAAATTGCTAAATGGTCTAGAGTGGGTTTGAATTTGTGATCCTCCTGTCTCAGCCTCCCAGAGTGCTGGGATTACAGGTATGCCACACCTTGTCTGACTCTAAAAATTTTTCAATAGCCACCTACTTTATGGCTGCCTTAGGTACTTTTCTCAGTACTGAGACAAAATGCTGGACATTCAAAGTTAAGGGAGAAAAGGTTTATTTAGCTCACAATTTGTAGAGATTTCAGTCCATAGTTGACTGGCACCAAGGCAGAGTGGCACATGGCAGAAGGGCAACAGTTCACAGCAGATAAAAAGTAGCAAAACAAGAAGGGAAAAAAGACAAGCCTCTTTCTATCCCTTATATTGTATCCAGTCTACTGGGATTAGGGCAGTGCCAATCCAGTGAGTGAACTGATCCAGCAATCACCCACCCTTAATCCCAGCACCCTCAATCCTAGCATTGCACCACAAAGCAATCACACACTCCAAAAAACCCTATGACCACATGAGACTTTGGGGGGACATCTATACACAAACATAACCATGGTTAGTACTGTTCTACAATATAAGCACTCAAACAAAATACACAAATCTCTTCCAAAAAAACTTCTATCCCAGTGACAATCTCTGGTATAGTTTCTAAAGCAGTTTTCATGGAACCCAAGTCTCTCAGGTGGTTGACCGATATTACACAGGAAAGTTGAGATTGCTCACATACAGTTAGGAAATCATGCGCTAAACAAAATTCAAGCAGTGTTTGTTTGTTTATTGTTGTAGGATCCCCAGAGTTTTTAAAATGCCAAGTGCATTGTGAATTCAAAAAAATATAGTAGACAAAAGAAAATAATATAGAAAAACAATTTTATACAAATTCAATTTGGTCATTAAACACTTTTTTACCCACATAATGCTTCATGAAAATCACTAAAGCTCTAATGGGAAAGATATTTAAAATCTCCATAGGACTACTAATCACTGCATGATGAGCAGTCATTCAGACTAAGACCTATTACATTCCTAACAGAGTCCACCTGACAGTTTGAATTCAATGATGGTTTGACTCCATGATGAAGCTGAGCCCTGAGTGCTGTTCCAGGCATTTGGAATAGTCCGGCAAGTGCTTAAGCAAATGCTTAAGCAAATGCTTAGCTGGTATTCCAATGTCCTCAACAACTTAAAGAAACCAGAAGAGGATCACAAAGACAATAGAGAATTTGCTTTATTGCATCAGAGTGGTTGCATCACTGTGCAGGCAGTGTGCAATACTCAAGATTCTTTGGGTTTTAGACTCAGAAAGCCTGGGTTAAAACCCAAGCTACTCCTACTCACTGAGCATTCTCAGATGAATAATTCACTTCTCTGAGCCTGTTTTCCTGTCTGTACAAAAGAGTAACCCCTTCCACAGGCTCACTGTGAGGCTCAAGTGACATTTTTATATGATCTGGCTCTGACCACACAGCAGGTCACACTAGCATGTGCCACATTGTCATCCCTCCACCATCCTAATGAGTATTTTGGCAGTGGAGAAAGCTAGCATCCACACCCATTAAACATAAGTGGTAGGATATGACCCTTCCCCTACATGTTCAAGACTGTGGCTCCAGCCAAAGCATTGAGAATTCAACAACAGATATAAATAACGTTCAAATTTCTATAATCAAAGAACAAAAAGTTCTTATATTTTTAGTACATTGTCAAATATGACATGCTTATTATGTTAGTAATTTTATTTTGAAAAAAGAACAAGATTATTTCTGTATGAATTATGCTACCAGCAGATTTTTTCTCAAATGGACCAGTACAATTCAGTAAAGATCACAAAAATATATTTAGCTGAAGTTATCATTCAAGTATTAGAAAACATGGACTCCCCTTGTATGATTCTGTATAATTTACCATCTTTTAACCACTATTATAATTCTTTAGTTAGTGGCCCTTCTCCCTAGTAGAAAAGAAAAATGAAAAGAAAAGAAAGGAAAAAGAAAAAAAAAGAAACTACTATTGAGGAAAATGCTTTTCTCTGTCCCAAGTGGCTAAGGCTGGCATGTAGAATCCTCTGTGTAAAGAAACACTGCTCCTGCATCAACAGCTTTGGAAAGTAAAAGAACAAAAGCATGTTCTCTCCAAAAAAGGCATTAGTGATGGTTAGAAGGCCGAAGGGGAGAGTTTTGCTGACTTGACAAACCCTGATTACTTTTTATAGCTCATGAAGCTGTCTTTTTAAGAGCTGTGCTCTATGACCTTGAGTTTATTGCACTCACGTTTTTAGAACTGTCATCTTTTGGAAAGATGAGATGATTCAATGAGAAAAGACAAGTTTAATAGGGTAGCTTTGCCCAGTGCTGAATACTGTAGCATTTGTTGCTGAATAGAGAAGAAATAGGGATCAAATCTTCTGGGGCCCACAGGCTAGCGAGCTGTGCTATCCATCAACACAGATAACCCCCAACCCCACTTTGTCTCCTAACAAGATCTGTTAGCCTGTTCTCTTTTATAAACTGATACTTAATGGCCTGGATTGAATCGTGGCTGCACTCCTTAATAGACGGTGACCTGGAACACATCACTTATTAACCTCTGAGTCTCTGATTCATGTATAAAAAGGCCTTCTCTTTAAGAGCTAGGACAATCAACAGCTGAAAAGAGCTGGTTAAAACAGAAGTCACAGAATGTTACTCCTTTACTTAGAATCCTCTAATGCTGTCCATGTGCCCTGTAAAAGCTGAAATCCTGGCTGTGGCCCACAAGAGCTCACAAAATCTGGTGCCCCATTTTCCTCTCTGAATTCCTGTCCTACTAAGCTCAGATGCAGCCATGTTAGCCTGCTTTAACAGCTCAAGCAGGCGAGGCTCACATCTGGCTGTGGGCCTTAACCCATGCTATCCCCACTGCCCCAAGGGCCCTACCCCAAATGTCTGCGTCGCTTGAATCCTTAATTCTAAGTCTTTGCTCAAATGTCACCTTCTCAGGCATGCTATCAATTATCAATTCCATTCAGAAGTGAAAACTCTCCCTCCAGTCCCTTTCCTCCTTTCTATTTTATTTTTTTCAGTGACACATATATCATTTTTAATGATTGCTATCTGCCTTGTTTCTCCTGAGTAAAAGCTAATGAAGAAAGAATTTATTTTTCTGTTTGCTGATGCATCTCAACCACCTAAACAATGCCTGATATATAGTAGACACTAAATAAACATATATAAGATAAATGGATATTAAATTATAACAATCTAACTCTGTATCTTTGATTAAAAGAAGTGGAGGGAAGAAGAGGTAGGAGAGACGATAACACGTGGCATGTTCAGTATCTCACTCCACTGGCTCCTGGCAAGTGCAGAACGATCGGTTTAGATGACTTACTGGTAGCAAAGGAACACATGTTAAAGATAACATTTTTTCTTCAAAAAAGGAAAATGCTTCTTTATAGAAGAATGCTATCTAATAAATGTTGAAGGAATGAAAGATTAAGGCATCACTATTTTACAATCCCTAGTGAAATAATTGATTCCAGTACAGATCAACAAATGGTAAAACTGTAACAATGAATGATAGAGAGGTGCATAGCTGACAGTAACCTACAACTTACAGATTTCTTGCTATTCACATAGGCAGAAATATTTTTTAAAAGTATTCAGCTGCCTTTATTTGCTGTGTCAGAAGGCTTAGGAGATAAGAGGGATGCGAGGAGGGGTGCCTGCTCCTTCATACTCACCTTAATCACTCCCTTCACCCCAGGCACAGATCCAGGGCCCTAAAGCTTCTTTGAGATAGGGTTGTGACCCGCGACATACAGTCCAAGAACCCAAAAGGCTCTCCCGTGGTGGATGTAACAATCTTTATACTTAGCAGTGAGTCTTTTAAGTGACTTATATTAAGTAATTAAAATAGCTTTAATCTGATCCTTACTTTCCCCTTATTTTAATGTTTATTTCTACTTCTCCTTTCATTCCTATTCAATTCAATTCTAATTTTACATAAATTTTTTTAAAAAGCAACTGATTTTAATGATCTCCTCAAACTCCCACTTTCCCCTGTCTTTTGCCATTTTCATCACGTGACTACTCAGTTGTCTGGGTTCTACAGGGACCCCTGCAGAAGGGGGATCTTTGCAGCACCACCTTTCTACTCACCCTCTCCAGAAACTTCCAGGTGAGTCTGAATATGTCAGTGTAGTTGTATAACATTGAGTGCTTAGATTTTTGCAAAGGGAAGGAAGATAAAACTCAATTGTACTCCAAAAGAAATCAGAAATTCAGTTCCTATAATGGCCCTGGACATCCTGATGATTAGCACTTTGTGAGCAGGTCTTATAAGTAAAGTACATTAACTAATGAAAAGTCTTTCTTTTCCTCTTGCCTTATATTCTGTTTATTCCTTTTGAAATGCTAAGCAAAAATACCTTTCCAAACCCAGTGGATTGTTTATCACCAGGAATAAGATGTTAGCAAGTCTTGAGAATAGCTGGGCCCTAGACTGTGTGGACTTGCTTATAAGTGATAACAATTTAAAAACCATTATGAAACATCACAGGAAGGGAATATAACACTGCGCGTACACAGTGAAGAAAGGACCTGCTAGACTCCCAGGCAGAGCGGTCTCATTAACCTCACAGTCCTTCTTCCCCAGGCCAGGCTTGAGGGTCCTGGCAGGCTGGTTTTGCATTAGAAAATTTCCATATAATTTAAAGTAAAGAAGAATGCAATTTCTTTATGGATTTTATTTGTTGATGATACAGAAAATGGACTGTAAAAGATTAGGATATATCTCCCTAAAACTATAAAAGTTTGTTTAGCTGAAGGTGGTTGAGAAAAAGCAAATGCAGGATTCTCTTCCCTCATGACATAGATGACAAAGACCAAAAGGTGTCCTGCCTTCACTCTTTCTACAAGGGAGAACAGAGATTAACTGCTATCTTAATGCATTTTCTGTTGCTGTAACTGCATACCAGAGACTAAGTAATTTGGAAAAAAAAAAAAAACCAGAGGTTTATTTAGCTTGTAATTCTGGAAGCTGAAAAGTCCAAGTGCATGGTGCCAGCATGTGGTGAGGGCCATCTTGCTGCATCATAACATGGCAGAGGGCATCACAGAGCAGGACAGAGGAAGTATGTTAGAGATCTCACTACTATACAAAAGCCACTCCCTTGATAACCCACTGACCCACTAATCCATGAATGTATTCATCCATTCACAAGGGCTCAGTCATCCCCGAAAAGTCTCATCTCTCAATAGCACCTACATGACCTTGGGGATTAAGTTTCTAACACAAGAAATTTGGGGAAGCATTCAAATCATAGCAATAACTGCAGACAACTTTGAACCCTTATTATCCAGAGGAATCTGTATCAACAAAGTTTACTAACTAATCTTTATGTTCTAGTTAATTGCCTTACCCTAAATTGCTGTCCTGGAAATTCAGTCTTTTACCTTTGTCTAGTCATTTCTCTGAAAGATTACTGTTCTTTGTTGAAAATGTGATCTAAACTGCAGTTCAAAACCTTCTCTTTGAGAATTATTTATCCTCTAGGTACCTTTCAATGTTTGTGAAATACACATTTTCATATACTTCTGCTTGCTTTTCTCATGTTAATCTGTCTTTTGTAACAGGAATCTCTTCCAAGTAACAACCTATGGGACTATTATATTTCTCCTACAGGACCAAAGATGACCTTTGCATTTCCAATTATGTCATGCCAGGAGGGCAGTTCTGTGGGGTTTCCATAGATT
>PVJX010019620.1:0-34600 GCA_004027295.1 Dolichotis patagonum | reverse complement strand
ATCATTCTTTATAGCTGAGTAGTACTCCATTGTATAAAAATGCCACAACTTTTTTATCCATTCCTCAGTTGATGGGCACTTAGGTTGTTTCCAAGATCTGGCTATTACAAATTGTGCTGCTATAAACATGGGTGCACATAAATCACTGTGGTACGATGTTTTCAGTTCTTCTGGAAATATGCCTAGAAGTGGAATAGCATCTTTCCCTCTCAAATGAGAAAATCTTTCTAAATTTATATTTACATTATTTCACTGCTATTTAACTTTCCAAGTTATTTTTCTCTTCAGTTTTCTGTAGCCCCCAAATTCTATCATCAAATTCTTCTAGTTAAAGTATTAGGCCTGTATTTAGCTGGCCTCTCTTCTTTATGCTTTTTTTCAATGCTTTAGTTCAATATCTCATATCTTTTATGAATCAAATATACCTCTTATCCTTGCTCCCAGTAGCGACGCTCTCAAATCCATTTTTAGTAGATTCTGCTCCAAATATGCTTTCTTTTCATCTGCTAACAACCACTTATACTGTAGGACACCTCCGAGACCTACTCCAAGAATGCTTCTCTAATGGAACTCTTCAAACCCCACACAACAGTGTGGACTGAATGCTGTGCTTCCACTTGCCAGCCCTGTCCTGACTACATTATGTTATGGTTCCTTTTTGATGTGTCATCTTCCTCATTATCCTGTGAGTTTATTTTAGGGATCTCACTGCTTTTGTGTAGACCAAGAACAAAATTCAGTTATTTTGTAATGGTTAAGAAAAGAATTACATAAATAAGTACAGTGACAATTTAGAGATGCCCAAATCGAGAAATTTCTAGGTATTTTTCTTTAATCAAATTTTACATCTTTTCCAGTATCTCCTACAATTGTTGGTGTAGGAAAAGATGGAAGCCCTGAAGATGTCATTGTTACCCTTAACAGCCCGACCTCTTTGGTCTGTGAAGCTTATTCCTACCCTCCAGCTACCATCACCTGGTTTAAGGATGGAGCCCCATTAGAATCTACCAGAAATATTCGTATTCTTCCTGGTAATTAAAATACTTAAGGTGTTCAAGATGCATCTGTGTCATCTACTGTTGTAGAAAAGCTTTTTTTCTTTACATGATTGTGTTGTTGGTTGTGAAATGTGTTATTATTATTTAATTTCCCATTTTTATACATACCCTCTGATCTAAAGGACCAAATGTTTTTGAAAGAGAATAAAAAACCTAATTAACAAAATAAACCAATGCTAAAATATAATTAATTGCTAAAATACATTGTAATGTGGAATGACAACAGGTAGAAATTCATTTTCTATTGAATTGAGACTTCAAAGACAGTATTTAGATTGTTTATTCTTCATAAATATATATATGAAAATCAAAAGAATTAAAAAGTACCACCACTGGCTTTAAGAAATTTACCGTCTTGAGGAGAAATGATATGTGTAAAAAGTTTATCAACATGAATCTGTGAATAAATTATAAATAAGAGGTTATGAAAAATATAATGCCAAGAATTTTTCTAAGAATTTAAAGGAAGCAACAGCCACTATGGATTGAAGTTGCTAGGAAAAGCTTTATTGCTCAAACATGGACCAAACTATAAAGAAAGTTCCAGAATTTAGTTGATTGACAGTGAATTGTGAGATGTTTCAGATCCATCTGGATGATCAGAGTGGGAAAGGATAAAGTGAAAATGGCCTAGCTATGTGCAGGTAATAATAATGAGACCTCTCCCGCACTGTGTAAGTGGAGATATCGTGACTCTTACAATGGCTCAAAGGGCAAGAGAAAAGGTCAGGAAGCAAACTTGAAGTCATGTTTTGAATGATTCTTTAAAGAATGTTTTGCTTTTAGTTCAGGCAGTTGAGAACCACTGAAGATTTTTAAGGAACAAGAAACTAAAAATTATTAGCTGAACTAACCGAGTTCAGGTGGCTGAGAGGAAGAAGATGTTTGAGGCAGAAGCCTATTTGTTAGCAGAGTGAATAGAGACCTAGCTAGAGTAGAGTTCAGAGTTGGAGAGTCATTAGCACAGGGGACCACTAGGGACTCAGTGTCTGTTCTCACCCACCACTCAGTACCCAGATAGATTCTCGTTTTCCCTATATCAAATTTCTGCCACAAAATGATGTATAAGAAGAAATCTGTTATTAATAACAACTAAAATTCTGGTAATTTACACATACTCTACCACTTTGGTTTGAGAGCTTCTTCGATGTTTTGTGATTTTTTAGGAGGTAGAACTCTGCAGATCCTCAATGCCCAGGAGGACAATGCTGGGAGATACTCATGTGTAGCTACTAATGAGGCTGGAGAAATGATAAAGCATTATGAAGTGAAAGTCTATAGTAAGTTTTGAAAGAACACATTGTTTTATATCTTCCCAATTTTTAAACTTTCTCAGTCCTATTTTTCATTATGGTTCACAATTATTTATACTGATCTTTAAAGACTCTTATTTATTCAATTTGCCTCATTAAATTGAATTAAGAATTGTGCCCATGTCAATTGCTTAAAGATGTGAAGAACCCACTCAGGCTGAACACTATCCTCTTGTCAGAGACCATGTCAGTGGCACTTTCTTAAACTTCTCTATTTTTGTCTCTGACTTATTCTCTTGGCCAAGCTAGGGTAGATTTGCGTACAAAACTGTTGTTTAAATGCATATGCCCTAATCCTCTTCCCAAGATGAGATCATAAGTGATTTGAGGCTATTGCAATGTACAATGAACTGTAAATAGAAGGCAAAGTTAATACTGCCATTAATAGGTTCCACATTTCCAGATTTTATTTCTTCTTTTTATAAAGAAAGAGCATTTTTCTGATTGTCATTTTTTCTTTGACTCAGAACCTTTAGAAATGCATAAAATGCTTTTTAATATTCATATTTGGGCTCTTTATGGACCTGAAACAAACAAAAATAATTCTTTTGTAAAAAATCTTGGTGCCACTGACTGTTTTGCACTGGTGGGGGATAAAGATATTTCTCTTCATATTCTGTGCACAAAGAACCAGCATTTAACTGATTAATATTTATTTTATGTAGTTCCACCCATCATCGATAAAGGGGACCTTTTAGGACCAGGTCTCTCCCCTAAGGAAGTGAAGATAAAAGTAAACAACACCCTGACTTTGGAGTGTGAAGCATATGCGATTCCTTCTGCCTCTCTCAGCTGGTACAAGGATGGACAGGTGAGTCAAGTATTTTTATTTACTAATAGTTTCTTAAAGACTAATATGATCAATTAAAAATACTGTATTAGGCACAAGTGACTCAGAAAATCATTACGACTCTAAATCAATCAAATCTTCTGTTCTTAGAATCTAAAACTACTAAAAAATAAAACAAAACAAAACCCAAGCCACCTTTGACAACTGTGGTATTGTTCCATTACTGGAAAGTTTGCAGGATTGTTTTACTTACAAATTGACTGAAAACCTGACCACTCTTCCCTGCAGTCATTAGGGGAACACTATTTCTGTTGTGTAGCTTTACAAAGTAAGTCAACTTCAGTGGAGGAGAAAATGAAGAGTACAAAGTGAGTAATAAATATTCTTCATTCAGATCTGTCTCTAAACATCTTTGACAAAAAGTGGTATTTTTATTATTACAAGAGAAAGAAAATGAGGTAAAATAAAATTACAGTGGAGAGCACAATACAGTTAGCTGAGAGCACTGGGAAACCTCAAACAATAGGCAGAGGCTTTAATACTGTGAGCTGACTTTCAGACCACACACCCTACTTTTTTAATTAACTTATGCTCTTCCATGGTTGTTTTAAATACATTATATGCTGATGATCTTAGGTCAAAATAGATTTTTCTAGTGGTTGTTAACACTACTTAATACAGATGTGAAACAGCTAAGCTGTTGTTTATCTTGTTTTATACATAATCAAATGACCAGTTAAATTCTAGTTATTGAAATTTAGGTCATAGTCATGATTTAAGACGTAACAAAGATATAGCTTTATTTTTTCAGATCCCAGATGTATTTTGCAATACTGGCAGCTAGGGAAAAAATGATTCCATACAAAATAAGCAATTTTCATCTGGAAGCCATTGCAAAAGGAAAACTATAGAACTCCCACCATGTTCTGTTTGTAGTTTCTTTTCTGTCTACAAGCTTACTTCATGGTACAATGTGAATTCTATATAAATTTATTTGGAAAAAACATTTCCTTTTTCCTTTGAAATCATGTAGTTATTTTACTTTTGAACATTTTCTCAAGCTTTTCCTTTCTTGTAGTTACTACACATGCACACCTGCACAAACACATGCACATATACACAAACACACATAAAAACTGTATAAAGCCTAGAATGGCAGTAGGAATGAGATATTTTTTAAAAATTTCACTATGAGTAAAATGTTGTTCAAAATTCAAGCTAATTAATTATGATGTTTTAAACTGCTGAATTTTATGGTTTGATATTGGTTCTCTAGAATTCTAACAAAAATACTTTTTAAAATTTATTTTCCATATCCTTTATATTTTTCATATAAGCAGTGCTACTTTGCTGAAGCACTATTTAACACACACACACACACACACACACACACACACACACATACACACACACACACACGAAGTAATGACGGTATTGTTCTCAAAGACTCCAAAGAGTCTTTGAGTTTTATTTATTCCCTGAAATTTTTATTTTTACACAGAAAATGTAAACCATGCTATTTTTACACATGACATGCATTAGTAATGATTTGCTGCATCCTAAATCATGTACTGAACACTTCTATTTACTAGGATTTATTTTAGATGCAACACATACAGCCATGAAAGAAATAGAAAAAAAGATATATTTAAGGTTCCCAAGGTACTACATTGATTAGATAATTGAAGAAGAAAAAGATGGTCCAGCTCAGAAGCTGTTGTAGTGATGAAAAAGAGACAGTGATTACTGGAACTAAAGTGGAAGCAAGATGTGAGATGTAAAGGACAGATGAATACAGATGTTGCGTGAGATCATTAAGAGAATGAGATTGCACAGAAAGAGAACACATACAAAGATTAAGTTCTACATTTTGAAGTCAAAGGAGCAGAGAGTATAGGGTCTCAAATTATAAGGCTGAAAAAACATTTCAAAATAGACAAGTGAAAATGTGTCAAATACCAATAACAAGATAAAATAAGCACTGAGAATTGACCGGTAAATCTAGCAATGTGAATGTCATTGGTGACCTTGACAAAGATTTTGAAACAGTTTGATTAGACTATATTCAAGAAAAGGAGAGAAAATATAGACAGCAAATATAGAAAGTATTTTAAAGTCATGTGACTACAAAGGGCAGTAGAAAATGTGAGCGTAAATTGTACCTGGAGATTTTTTTTTAAGATTGAAACTGTCCTGTGGAGTGCAATGGAGTGATGAGATGATAACCTAAGTGAGAAAGGATGTAGCTAGGGGATGTAGAAAGGGGAGTGATGTCCTTTGAGTAAATCAGTGGAATATCAGAAGGGCAGAGACTTATTTTAATCAGAGTTAAGGTTTTAACCAGTGAAATAAATTAAAGGGAGAGGAATTGAGGAATTTGAAGGCTCATAAAGGAGTGATGATCCTGATAAACATTATGTTTAAAGTGGGAATTCAGGGATGAGACTGAAAAGCAGTGGAAAAATTGCAATATCAATGGAATGTAGACCTCCCTTTGAGGTCAAAAGAATACTGGAATTGAGATGCTTAAGAAAATGATTTAAAAGTTAAGAGGAGGCAGGAGAGATTAAAAATTTGAAATTGATATTATAAAGGGTGCATTTGTTGGTAATTGTTAGGTTTATCTATGCCAGATTCTCTTACATAATAACTGAGAAAGAATAAAGCATAAGAAAATTAAAGGAGAGGAGGCCAAAGTGCTGAAAGGACAGGGTTTGGAAGACTGTCCACATGGATATGGAGTCCAACAAGAATTATGAGAAATGTAACAGAAGGAATGACTCAGCAGCTAAAAGAATAAGATATCACAACATAAATATCTCTAATTTACACATTTTGTGTGAAGCAATAATGATTCTGAGGGAACAATTGTTACAAATCAAATTAAATTGTACTAGTAGTCTCCATTTTTCATAAATTCTAGCATTTTTTACAAAATTACAGAGGACGCTTTTTAGTACTAGATGATATTAGCTGAAAAACCAACATGGATAAATGGGTAGGATAGCCACGAACATGTTTTTCATTATAAAAATGTATAAATGCATTACCTACCAACTCCTGGCATTACCTACCAACTCCTGGCTTTACCTACCAACTCCTGGCACAAATATAAATGATCAACTGCATACTTTCTTACAAGATTTATTAAGTATTTAATTCTAATGTTATTATAATTAAATCACAGCCCCTTAAATCAGATGATCATGTTAGTATTGATGCAAATGGACACACACTTCAAATAAAGGAAGCCCAAATATCAGACACTGGACGATATACCTGTGTAGCATCTAACCTTGCAGGTGAAGATGAGTTGGATTTTGATGTGAATATACAAGGTAACACTAATGTCTTATTCTATAAAATTTTATTGACATAACCTATCAAACTTACAGAAAAGAGATTAGATCTGGACTATTTTTGAAAATTTTTCCATTTGGCAGTAATACAAATTCATTATTGAAATTTTAAACAAAGGAAATTGAGGAAAAAGAATCCCATCACGCAGGATTATCTGTTAGGTTTTATGTGTTTCCTTTTGATAGCTTTAAGTATATACTTCATTTATAAACTTGTATCAAATGATACAGACTTCTCTCATTAGCATTCAGCTGACAGTGTATCATGAAATTTTAAGAGTAGCATTTATCTGGAATATAAAAAAGAAGCAAAAAAAGAATTTAGAGCAATCAGATTTAGGATTGGATCATAATTGCTTGTTCCTCAAGTTTGATGACTTGATGCAGTTGCTTAAATATTTTAAACTTCCATTTGCTCACATTTAGAGCTAATACCTTATACAATTGTACTGAGTACTAGGGGAGATACAATGCATAAGTTCTTAGTAAAATAATTGACAAGTAATAACTTCTATTATTGTTACTCTGAAGGTCATTAACTATTCAACATGAGTGTGCGTGTGTGTGTGTGTGTGTGTGTGTGTGTTTGTGTTTGTGATTAAACTCAGGGTTCATGCATGCTAAATAAGCTGTCTACCACTGACCTAGACCTCCAACCCTCTACATGGTTTTTAATAATTACGCCTGTTTCATCTAATATCCAAATATTTGTTTAAGAAGGCTTCTATTGTTTAATGTCTAGGTTGTTTCCAAGTTTTCATTATTCATAGATAATTTAAACTGAACATTTGTACACAGAAAATTTTTTACGCATCTTTGATGGAAATCTTAGGTCAAATGTTATGAACTCTTTTTAATGCTTTTGATGTACAGACAAAAACTTCATAGTTGTTCCCAAAATATATGCAATTTTTCTTATTATTTTTGTTAGTGGAATGTTCAATTCTGATTACATAATTTCTTTTGCCTTTTTAGGCATAAGATAAATCATTGAGAAATGCTCTTAATTGAACCACTATTTTTAGTGGTCTTTAGTGCTATGATCATCTTTCTTAGCCATGCTCTTTCCTCGGAATGGGCCTCTTTATTGTCTCAGTACCAGAGCCCTTTACAGGGGAAAAAAATTGGTGAACATAGACTTCCGGCTGCCTTGTGTCTTATTCTTCCACATAAGAACCAGCTTCTAGGGCCAGGTGTTTAGCTCAGCAGCATAAGTGCCTGCTTGGCAAATGTGAGGCTGTGAGTTCAATTCCTGGTACTCCCCCCACCAAAAAAAGAGAACCAGCCTCTACTTCTGTCTACTACTTTGGTTAAGAGTTAGTGTTGGTAGGTGAATAAGTGCTTAAAAACATTTTCATATCATCTAACTTATTATACTTACAAATCATTTTTGTCAAAATACAGTCAGGGTCTTTGGTTAATAGTTTGACACTGACATTCATGCTTGACTACAATGTAATGATTTTCCTCAATAGTTCCACCAAGTTTTCAGAAACTCTGGGAAATAGGAAACATGCTAGATACTAGAAGAAGTGGTGAAGCCAAAGATGTGATCATCAACAATCCCATTTCGCTGTACTGTGAGACAAATGCTGCCCCTCCTCCTACACTGACGTGGTATAAAGATGGCCATCCTCTGACCTCAAGTGCCAAAGTCATGATTTTGCCAGGTAAAAATCACTGCAAAGATTTGGAAACATGAATCTCTGGCAAATCTGTTCCTTCTCATGTATTTGCCCAATTAAATTGCTTGCTGTCTGGCCATGTAACTTAACTGGTATTAAGTTGCTATTATGGCATATGTAGTCATGTAGTTCAAATCAAGAATAGTCTAGCGTGAGAATTTAACAACAGGATAGATTACCTTAGAAAATATTTTCCAGATCTAATACAAGGTCACTCTGTCAGCTTATGATAGTACTTTTAGGAAAGTCCTTTGACTTCCCCGTGGCCGCTTTTCTCTATTAGTACAATGAGATAATCAGTTTGCTTTCTATACATTATTAAAATAAATTCTCATACTTACTATAAATAGTTACTACACTATAATAAATGATTTATGATAAAAAGGTTATAATTTAAAATATTTTAGTTTCTGTGATATATTTAAAATGTGAAATAATATTTTCACAGCTTCAAATAAATTTGTTAAACGTTCAAATCTACGAGTGGTCAAAACTCATTAAATTTTACAGTTAAGATCAGTGTATTAAACAAATATGTATATTTAGCCTTAATTAAGTAAAAAAACTTTAAAAATAATCAAATATAAAAACATAAATAAATATGGCAACTATTTATAATGTGTGACTCTAAATGGATGTCTGGGAAAATGACTATTAAAAATATATTGCAAGTGCTAATAAATTTAAGCATGGACTATGTAGTTAACAGTAGTTTTGTATTAACTTCAAATTTCCTGTTTTTGACCCTTGTGCTGTGATTATATAAAGGACTGTCCTTGTTCTTACAAAATATTGATTTATAAGTATTTAGGGTAAAAGGAGATCATATCTCCAACTTACTCGCAGATAGTTCAGAAGAAGATAATTTACATATGACAAAGATAATGCAAATGACATGAAATATAAATAGTAAGCATAGGTGAAAAATTTTATGTAATTATGGTAAGTGACTGTAAGTTCAACATATCAACGTAAAATATTTTAAATGATGCCAAAGTATCAAAGTAAAGATTCTATGTATAATAGTACATTTCATACTTTTAAATCCCTGGATATGACTTTTTCAAGCAAGCATTTATAAGAAACAGTATAAATGTCTATTAAAATTATTAAAGACTGTAAAAGTATGAAGTCACTACATGACAGCTTTCCAAATGGAACATGATGAAGGGCATAGAATATCTTTCCCCTCCCATCCCAGGAACACTTACCTGAGCTACTCATTCCTCAGGAGGCCTCAAAATATTGCAACATGGAATCACTTTTTAATAATCCAATGCTATAAAACTGGATAATATCTGACATTAAAACTGAATGATTGGATAAAGTAGGAGCCTAGAAAGAAAATATAAGGAAGTCATTAAACCTGAAAAATTGTGTCTGTGTTTATGATCTGTGTTCAGCCTAAGAGTTAGAGAAGTAAACATGCTGGGGTATATTTTTAGGAGGGCGAATGTTGCAGATTCCTCGGGCTAAAGTAGACGATGCTGGGAGATATTTGTGTGTGGCTGTGAATGAAGCTGGAGAAGATTCCCTTCAGTATGACGTCCGTGTACTCTGTGAGTTTGTTTTCGTTCATTTATTACGCATTCCTGTAGTCAAACACATTTTTCAGAAACTAATGTTTGCAAGATGTTACCCTCAGCACTCTAGAGATTATAAAGATAATCAGACCATTCAAAGAATTCATTGTTTTATATACAAATTGAGAACAAATTGTCAGAACTTTTGAGACAACAAAATGCCTAAACCTGTGCACCGCCCCCTGCCAAAGAAAGAGAAAACTCACTGACACATAAATCTGCAAAGTCCCAGGGTAAATCTGGCTCCTAACATGTCTGAATTGTATGACTTAAAAGAGGTCAACCAGACTTTACCTTTTTAATTTTTTCTTGATTCTCTATTTATTAATGTCCCTCTTGGGTAGGAATCCCCTTGAACAGAAGAAGGTAGTGCTTGGTAATGTATGCTTATACCTCCATTTTTTAATCCAAGTACATATTTATAATTGAAGATCTGGAATTTACTTTCATGATTTTAGTTAACGAAGGGTGAATCGCATTATTTATCTCTGAGCCAGTTTAGAGACCTAGAAGTTACATGCTTTAATTGACAAAGCCTTGTTCATATGCCCTCTTGAGCCAGAATTATCTCCATCTGAGATTATGTACAGACAGTAGAAACAGCATTGCTTCTTTAAGAGAAAAGATACATGTTGTTACTAGAAATAGATGCTTGCCTTGGAAGAGGCTGAACTACAAGCAATGAATATACATATAAGAGGTCAGAGTGAAAGATTGTGTAGAGGAAGTAATTAAGCAATGTGAAGTATTAGGCATGCAGTTTAATGTGTAAGAGAATGCTAATATTTTTAGCATAGGTGACTGAGAAAATGGTATCAAGATGACTATAACTAGAAGACCTAAGAAATCAACGTGATTTGGGAGGGAAGGAAAGAAACTAATTTTGTTTCAGAGGTGTTGAATTTGGCATAGTTCCAGGAAACTTGCGTAAAATGTTTTAAAAAAATGTTGGAGGTAAGAAATTTTGTATAATAAAAAAAATCAAGACCTTAAAGAATATAGATTTGACAGTTATTTACAAATAGGTGATAGTCAAATCTAAGTCTTCCAACAAAATGATTATGTAGAAGATCAAAAGAAGATAAATAAGGAATCATTTATAATTAGAACAGAGAAAAACAGAATTAGAAAAGGACTCTCTATGGAGTTAAGGAATAGCAGTAGACTATTGTGCTCCAGAATCAAAGGCATAGAAATGTTATCAAGTAGATTTTAGTATTTGATGCTAAAATGTGTTTAGGAAATTAAACATAAAAGTCCAGTTGGTTGTGAAACTAAAAAAGCACTGGTGAAATTCAAAAGATCGATTTAGATGGTGTAGTGTAATGCAAAGACACAGGGTGGAAAAGGATAAAAATTCAACAATTCATCAAAGGTCAAGGAAATGAAAGTAGAGAACACTGAGACATTTTTGAGAGGAGTAGAATGGCAGAATCGAGTTTGAGGATCAACAGCCTACTGGGAAAAGAAAACTAACTTGAGAGATTTGAACTTGCTTATAGACTAATGAAAATTGCCTAACAAAAAGGGATAAAGTTTTACATGTGTACGTGGGAGACAGAGAGTGCAGGGATGGATAGTGCAAGGTCCTAGAATATGGAAAATGTGCAAGCCAGGAACCAAGGGATGTTAGCCTTTCATGGAGAGCTAGAGAGATTTGAACTGGTGCAAAGAGAAAAGTATTAAGTTCTTCTCACAAAGTATGAGTGTGAGAGACAGTGGCAAGAGTAGAATTACTCCTGTGGAAAACAGAAACTCTTAGCAGTGACCAGTGTGGGGGATCTGCAGAGTTGGACTCATTTGGCAGTTATTGCTTTCTACAGTCACCCAGAAGTATAGGTATAAAAAAAAAAGATGATATGGCTCCCTGGGTGTGGAATAAGGCTGCCAGAAGTACACTGTGGAAGTGCTAGGTGGTGAGAGAGACAGCATAAAATATACAGTATGACAGAGCATCATCAAAGTGACCAGCCTACTCATGAGTTCTGGTCTGGGCAAGAGAAAAAAAGTCCACCTACAAGAAACCTGATTGGCTGATGGTGGGGAAAAAGGAATAGAAGAATTAGAGCTCTCAGTACAAACAAAGGAGTTTACAAAGGAAACCCAAAAAGAGGTGAAGAGAGAGTGCACTGTGAGGGATTCTGAAGACGCAGCAGCAAATATAGTGGATATCAATAGAAACCACATAACTCTGAATGTTAAGTGTATGCATTGGGAATAATACTGAAATGCCAATATGTTCTTTGTAGCATTGATTTTTTTTCTTTGTAGAATTTCAGTTTAACAGTTGAAGCCCCAAATACCAGAAGACTGAATCTACATTAAATGTGTGATTATTACTGATTACTAAAGATATTTTAACAGAGTGTAACAAAAAATAATCAAACTTTCAAAACAAGAGATTGATTATTTACTTTGAAAATAAATATCTACTACAGTGTTAGTTTACATGGTTTAATATGTGCAAGAAAACCTGGAGCTAGATTTCTCAGATGTCAGCATGTTTAAAGATCACTTAGAAAGCTTGCTAAAGCATTGACTTCTTGGTTCGTCCTAGAGATAGATGCCTATTAGGGCCCATGAATTTGCATTTCTATTTCAGTTTCCTGGGGATGCTGACATTATTGATGTCGAGGCTGGTGAACACTTTGAATAGCTCACATGATTCCCTTACAAATAAGACCAAATCTTAACATTTCACATATACGTTAGGAGCTGTAATTTATCTAGCTTGTCTTTATAACAAAATAATCTTAAATATCAACTTGTGCAAATGTGTCTTGTATGTATGTGTAACAACGCAGAAGACATAATAGAAGGGGTTGAGAGAGAAACAAGATATTTTGGAGAAGGACTGGAGTTGGGCTATGTAAGAATGATACTACCAGAGAGATTAGTCCTGGGTAAATAAGAGAGGGAAGAGAATAAACCCAAGTTCAAATACTTCTTGTCACAACCCTGAGTTGTTAGTGTAAAATGTTGCTTGGAAATCACAATTTCTGTTTCAAGTTTTGCTTCTTTCTCACCATCCCAAACTTTTTCAAACTGTTAAAAGCTAGAATAATTCAGGAGTGCTCTGATGGCCCATCAATATTTCTTTGCTGCAATCACTTCACAGTGCCACCAGTTATCAAGGGAGCAAATAGTGATCTCCCTGAAGAGGTCACTGTGCTGGTGAACATGAGTGTCCTCATGGAGTGTGCATCTAGTGGCAGCCCGGCACCAAGGAGTTCCTGGCAAAAAGATGGAAAGCCCTTTCTGGAAGATAACCATCATAAATTTCTGTCTGGTGGAAGAATGCTACAGGTAAAAGTATGATTTTAAAATAGTTTTTAAAAATTTTATAACTGTGACTTAGACTTTTTAAAATAATTATTAATTTGCATTATAAAGATAATTAACTATAAAAAGCATATAAAATAATTCCATGTTACTTCCTCTAGTAGAAATAACCAATGATAATAATTTTGCATAAATTCTTCTAGAAATTGTTTTTATTTATACCCTTAAATTTAACACAATGATGTTCTGTGGTTAAAGAATTTAAATAGTTATAAATATATCTTACACAGTACAAATGTCATAATTCATTTTATAGAATTAGGCTTGCTACCTATAAATAACCTTGAAATCTCAAAGTTTCATCTAAACTTTATCAGTATTTTTACTTACAGGTCATAAAACCTCTACCATTGTGCTTAAATTTTTTTTATGTCTAGTACTAAAAGATATAAAATGAATGGTTAGAAGTTTCTGCATAAAAGTAAACATTCTGCTATATTAGCTAACTACTGCTGCATGAAACAAACCACTTAAAATCTTAATAACTAAAATGTTAAACATCTACAATGGAGTACTACTCAGCTATAAAGAATGATCACATTGAGGTATTTATAAATAAATGGACACAACGTGAGACCATACTCCTTAGCGAAATAAACCACTCACATGTGTAAATACCATATAGTCTCCCTAGTATGAGAGTTGGTAAGAGTATATAAGATTGTATGGTAATCATGATTTCCCATTTCATTGCTTTGAAGCCTTTCAATGTTTTCATTCACCAGTTGGAATGGTTTTTATTCTGTTTTGTTTGACTTTATTACACGTGGTGGTTTGAACAGCTGTTTTGAAGAAAACAAAACATTATGGCAGCCATTGCTGATTTAATATCGTCTTGCTTAGAAGTCCTACCATGCTTCTACTCTGCTATTACCATCAATTCTATCATGTGTCTTATTGGAATTTTAAAATATGTGATAGTATAAACAAATTTTTTATTGAAAATGAGATATTATAGTAGCCATTGATCATTCTTTATTATTCGGTTCAGAATGTCCTGTAATTCTTTCATTCTTTTGAGTGGTTTTATACTATTTTGGCATGTTTGATATTATTGTATTTGAAACTATGCTCAACTATAGCAGAGAAAGATATATTTTGATAGCCACTGTTAACATCCAGTTGTCTTATTATAAAGTGCTGTGTTGCTTATGTTGTTCTGTTCTGATATGCTTTGTTTTGTCCTCTTTTGTTTTATTCTTTTTAAAATAAAATAAAACAAAAACAAACAAAAACCCCACATCTATTTCACTCCTGTCTGCTGGTTGGCTGTGTCACATTTCTAGTTTTAGATGGGCTCACTCAGGTGCCTGAACATATTTGTGAGTTGAATTCACAACTCTGATGATCTTGTCTGAACTCTAGCACACATCTAGGACCACAGATGTGGTGAGGCTGATTCTGCCCCACCTGCATCTCACTGTCTAATCAGCTGATCATGGCTTCCCCACGTGATAGTAATAGAGTTCCAAGAGTGAGCAAAAGTATACAACCCTAGTATTTGAAGAGATGCATCTTCATTGCTTCCCATTCTGTTAGCCAAAGGCAGTCAAAAACTCAGCACAAATTCCACATGTCTTCTCCATCCCTGGATGGGAAAGGATCAAAATCACATGTCTAGAGACATAGACAAGGCACTGGAGGAATAATGTGAGATATTTTGCAATCAGTATATCACAAGAGTATAAAATTTGCCTTTTTTGTTTGGAAGTTATATAACTAAATGTTTATCTAATGGACATGTCTAATGAAAACCAACATTGACAGTAGTGTGCACAAAATTGCTTATATTCGCTATCAACTAGAAAATATGTACATATTTCCTCTAAAAGTTAATGAAATATGCTACGAATTGCTTTATTAAAAATTTCAGTTATAATTTCTTTATTTTTCCCTTAGATTTTAGATGCTCAAATAACTGATGTTGGCAGGTACGTGTGTGTTGCTGAGAACACAGCTGGAAGTGCCAAAAAATATTTTAACCTCAACGTTCACGGTAAGAACTCAGTTTTATAAATATGTTAGGACCTTCTTGAAAAAGCAGGGAAACCATGTTTTAGATAATGTAGGTTTATCCTCTGGTTCTTAACTTGATCAATATGTGGAGTCCATTCATTTGGTCTTCTCTTTTCTGCTAATAGTAGCTAGCAGGATTTATAAAGTATAGATCTAGGAATCCCACTTTTAAAATTATTTATGTAATAATTTAAAATATAGCTATTCTAGAATGTAGCGCTTCACACTAATAATTGTGGGACATAGTCTAAAACAGCTACCTTTACTTTCTCTTGGTAAACGCTTTCACCTCTGTTTTATACAGGAGAAAGAAGGCGTATGCCAGAAACTATCTCAAATCCCTGTCATCAAGTCTCCCTACATCTGTTTCTGCCATCTTTTTCTTTAGCTCTTATTACAACAAAATACAAAGCTTTCTTTACTTTCCAAAGGCCAAAAACTAACCTGACTTTAGATTTCTGCCTATAACCTCCTTGAAAATTCACCATCTACTCTTTTTCTTGAATATTGAAATTTTTAATACTACTGTCTTCTTTCCAAAATTTAAATGTATTTGTATCTTTCATCTTCAAAAAGTTCTGCCTTGCACCTAATATTTTCCTTCAGCTATGTCCCTCCCTCTCGTCTCAATTTCAAAGTGAACTTCCCTAAAAGCAACATATATTGAATGACCATCTCTATACTTCTCTCTCATCTCAAAGTTCCAAATCCTGCCTTCTCAACCCCACTGAATCTGCTCACAGAGTTCATAAAATTACATCTGTATTAATAAGTCCAGTAAGGCACTTACCATCTTGTGTCTTTTCTTTTACTTTTGTACAGTTGACATTCTAAGCCACTAGCTTTGTCAAAAATTTTCCTTTGGTGTCTGTGACACATCTCACCTTTCTAATCCATCTTACCTCTCCTGGTTTTTTCTCCTCTGCTTGGCTATTCCAGTCTAGTTCCCAAAGTTTCAGACTTTGTTCTCGTCCATTCTTCCTAGATGATTTCATGTACTCCCAAATTTTAGTTACTGGCTATGTGCAATAGTTTACAAATTTTTATCTATATCTACTTCCCTGTCCGGAACTCCAGATCCTTTTCCTCAATATTTATTTATTACTGACACAGATGTCTAATAATGACCCCAGAACAATCTGTTCCAAAAGTATATTTCTTTTCCATGGGGACCAGAGGATAGAGGGACAGGAAATTGGTAGGGGATGGAAAAGGAATTAAGATGTATTATTTATACATGCCAACTCCTCATGAAGAATGTCACCATTATGTACTGCACACATGTACTTGTAAAAATGTTTTTAAAATGTTTTTAAGAGGAAAAAACTGTGTTCCTATTCCAGAGATCTCTGTCTCAGCAAGGGATATTGTTCAAGCCAGAAAAATGGATGTCATCCCTAGTATTTCTCCTTAAACCTCATTCCAAATGAGTTCTCATGATTCCATCCACAAAATATCTTGGAATCCACCCACTTTATTGATTATTTCTGATACCATCCTTGACACAACTTCCATAACCTTTTGCAGTTACTATAGCACTACGTTCCTAACTGGTCTGTTTTGGTCTCTTAGAGCTCTCTAATCCATAATCTCTACAATAGCTAGATAATATCTTTTAAACTAATTTTGGCTTAAAGTATTTTAACTCATTCATTAGTCTGTAATTCAGCACTATTAATGATGCCCAGGTGACCCTATACTGTATATCTTATTTTTGTTTAATCCTCTAATTTTTGCCTCCCCACGCCCATCTTCGTTTTCAATCTATGGTTATGATAGCTTTTAGGGGCCATGTTTCTTCTCCACCTCAGCCTTTGTATTGCTGAGCCTTCCTTCTAAAAGACATATTCATTTTCTCTCTTCCACTTAATCTGGGTCATATTTATCTCCTTAAATGTCATTTTCTCCTCCTGATTCCCCACCTGTGTTCCTTCCCTAATGTCACTCCACTCATCTGGTGCACATTCTTCATACCTGTGATTATTGAACAGTATTGAGCAATGGGTAAGAGGACGCGCTCTTGAGCCAGACCTGTTTCTTCCAACAAAAGTAATGAAATGTTAGAAAGATTCTAACCTCTTTATGTATCAGCTTTCTCATTTATAATAAGCAGATAAACACTGCATGTAGCACATAAAGCTTGTAAGGATTCAACAAAATGATATTTATAGGGCATTTAAAGCTGTGCCTGGAATAATATAATCACTCAAAACATTGTTACCTGTTACTTCTGGTGCAATGCTTGTTATTTGTCACTAAATTATTACCTCTATTACTTGTACTTTTGACATTACATTACACTGTAATACAATATACACTGAATAATTATTTGATGAATGAATGAATAGTAGAAATTACTTACTGGATTAAGATGGAAACTATATAATAGTAAAGAAAAAGAGAGACAATTTTGTCATTTTAATGTTTTAATTTTGCTTTTGAAATTTTTTAAGGTTTTAGTCTTAATAGCATTTTATTAATTGACTTCTTAAATTCTTGTGTCACCTTCATTGTCTCAACTTGATTGGCTTGAACAAAACCCATTTTATTTTTGTTTATTAATTTATTATTTATTGATTTGTTTTTACATTTTCCCCTTGCTTCTTTTTTCCCTCACTCGTTACATTGTCATTCTAGTGGGTATGACACTATGCATACCATGTATGTGTCCTGTAAAGAAAGCATCAGTTTAATAGTGTTTAATAAAACACTATGTTCTAATTGTCTAGGTGTCTCTGAAGGCAAAGAAGTTCACAATTCAGCTTAACTGTTACATTCTACCCCTTGTCACTTGACACCCACACACATATTCTTAACCCATACTCAATGTCCAAATAAATATAGGGTCATAAATCTAGCATGATATAACTACCCTTGTGTACAATCAAGAGCACACTAATGCCTTCTGCAAAGTCTCAAGAATTCCACACTGTTCAAAAGTCCAAGTCACAAGTCTCCTCTGAGATTTAAGACAAATTCTTAGCTCTAAAGCCCTGAAAATTCAACAGTCAAGTTACACATTTCTAATATACTGTTAACGAGGTAAACATCCCATTTCCAAAGGGAGGAATAGGGATATAGAAAAGAGTAGGACCAAAGCAAGACAAACATGGTAGGAGAAACATTAAGTCCATATCTGGCATCCAGATATGGTGGCAAGATATAAGCTCCAACAGGCATGGGCAGTCCCATCCCAATGACCTGGCTTGTTGCAGCTCACAAAGTCTGTCTCTTGGACTGGGTCTACTCACTAACTGCAGCTTTTTCAGCATGTATTCCCTGTTTCTGATATCTTTAACCTCCTGAGGCCTCCGCTGTACCTCTGACTGTTGGACACAACTTTGTGCACCCTCTTTTCACCACATTGCATGGCCATCTGGGCCTTTTTTGAAATCTGAGTGGAATCCTTGATGACACCATAACTTTTGTGTTATACGTACTCTAAAAGCTGCATAACTTGGGCAATGCTAAGATCTGCTACCATTGCAAGAAGTCATAACTCTAGCAGCCTCTGCGTGCCTAGATAGCTGATCATGGTGAAATGAATACTGGGGAATCAATTCCCTAGAGGGTCCTTCTTGAGCAAAGAGCCTATAGGCTCTCTCTCAAGTGAAAGGTTTTACACTTTTTTGTTTTTTTTACCTTTAACCCTGTAATAAATGGGGTCTTGATGATTACTTAGATTCTCTTAGCATATTTTTCTTCCTGTACCAGTTCAAAGTACTTGGTTTATTTTTAATGCCATTAATCTAGTCAGCATCCATGCCTTGGGCATAATGTTATACATGGTTCTCCTTGGTGCACAATTTAAGTTTTTCACATCCTTCTGCTCCACTTTCAGTTCTCACCATCAATCTAGTCAAAAGCAGCCAACAATACCCATAAGCAAAGCCTGAAATTTGGGTTGCTTTTATATGTTCTCTTCCAGGTTAATTAGTTCCATAATCTCAAATTCAGCCTTCCACAGAGTCTCAGGCCATAGGAAAAATGTAGACAATTTCTTCATGAGGTTGTAACACACATGGTGTTTAGTTCAATTCTCAAGACAGTTGCCATCGAAAACCTTATGACCATGACTCTTACTGTCTACATTCCCATCAGCATTCTGGTCTGCTGAGATAACCAGAATTGCCTATCAGGCTCTGTTTACTGAATTCTATGCTTCTCTAGCACACATCTCAAAGACTTGCCAATTTCCTCCTGCAAACTATTTCCAAAGTCCTCTGAACCACTTGATTACATACAGTCACAATAACAACCTCATTTCTCCAGTACCAATTCTTTATTGGTCAGTTTCCCTAGTATTGGGATACAATATCGACTCCCACAGACTATAGAAGAAGAGGTTTAATTGGCTTGGGTTGCTGTAGGTTCAGTCTATGGTCATAGGGTTCCAAGACAAAAACATGGTAGAAGGATATTATGGAGCAGAGCTGCTCAGTTCATGCAGCTGGAAAAAAAGCAAAAGAATAACAGGACAGCATCACAGAGCCAGAGACAAATGACCAGATTTAATACCCAAAGTCATGCCTCAATGATCCACCCAGACATGTAAAAGACAGCTGTATTGCTAACAGAATTATTCACTTGGTGTTTTAGCAGATTATATTGGTTAGAATTACATGTAGTAAATTGGAAACTGTATCTCTGTTAACATCATATTTCACTTTTAACGTGTACACTTTTACAGTCCCTCCAAGTGTAATTGGTCCTAATCCTGAAAATCTCACTGTTGTCGTGAACAATTTCATCTCTTTGACCTGTGAGGTCTCTGGTTTTCCACCTCCTGATCTCAGCTGGCTCAAGAATGAACAGCCTATCAAGCCAAACACAAATGCTCTCATTGTGCCTGGTAAGGAACTTATAAAGCAGGCCAAACATTTTCATTTTTTATTTTAAGACAGATAGAATTACAACTTAGTCTCTTTCCAAACTTTTGCCTTTCTGTTTATTTGTGCACAATAAATACCTCTTTCCTGCCAGGTATGGTCACGCATGCCTGTAATCCCAGCACTCGGAAGGCTGAGGCAAGTGGGTCATTGGGAGTTTGAGGCCAGCTTGGGCTAGAAAATGAGCTCAAGACCACCCTGAACTGCATAGCAAGATCCTGTCTTAAATGAATAAACAAATACATATCTTTTTACTGAATTCAGAAGATTGGAGTAATTGTATTTAACTTTTTAAATTTTTTTTGTTTTAAACAGAAAAACATTATGATTGATTTTAGTGTAAATGTTCAACAATATGGTATCTTGTTATAAATGATGAAATTGAGAATCAGCATAGTTTAGCAGTTGTGGTTAAATAGGTGTTAAATAATACTTTCATTGTATAAATTTACATGATTTGTAACAAATCTCAAAGGTTCTTGAGGATAGATGTAAATGATAGATGATAGATGATTAGATAGATGATAGATGATTGATAGATAACACAGATAGAAAAATTAGAAAGAAGAGGGTAGTTGCATGGCTAGATAGATGAAAGAGAGGTCATAGACTACAGAGAGATAGTCACCTCTGTTCTGTGGAAAATTTAAATGCAGAAAATACTTATAAACATATTTTAGCTGTAGTAGAATATCTCTTGGCTCATGAAAACCTACATCTAATACTTTAACCATGTTACTTATTAGAAAAAGTCCTGTGTGTCTTCCTTTATAAGAAACTAGAATCAATAGTTTTAAAATAAAAACTTGGCTCGAATAAAAACTATTGATTCAATTATATCATTTTTTTCATCTTTCTACTTTCAGACTTTGTTTTTTTTACTGGAAAATTTTTATTTTAAAAAAGCAAAATAAGCAAGGATAGAGATGATACAGAATTTTTAAAAAAGGTAACATTAAGAAATCATCTCTAGTTGATACGTTACATATTGTTATCTTAGAATTAGTTGGTTAGGTTACAGAAGCTTCTATATAAATTTTGCTATAAGGAAACTTACATATTTTTCACTTACCTTAGTGATAAATTAGTTATTAGAACAACTGTTATAACTTCAGTTTACATTACATTTGCCCACAGGTGGTCGAACTCTACAGATTATTCGAGCCAAGGTATCTGATGGTGGTGAATACACTTGTATAGCTATCAACCAAGCTGGTGAAATGAGGAAAAAGTTTTCCCTGACTGTTTATGGTTTGTTTTCACTCTTTTCGTGATATTATTCTGTTTCAAAGCTAGTACTTAGTATTTTGGTGTGAAAAACTTAATAAAATAATTTTTTCTCTTGTTTCTTCCCTCAGTGCCCCCAAGCATTAAGGATCATGACAGTGAGTCTCTTTCTGTAGTTAATACAAGAGAGGGAACTTCAGTGTCATTGGAATGTGAGTCAAATGCTGTCCCACCTCCCGTCATCACCTGGTATAAGAATGGGCGGATGATAACAGAGTCTACTCACGTGGAGATTTTATCTGATGGACAGATGCTGCACATTAAGAAAGCTGAGGTGCATCTTTTATTCTTGCTTGACATCTAGACTCCTTGGTGGGGTTGTGGAAGAAAACTGGATATCGCATACGCTTTTTACTACAGTAAAAAAATGATATTTGTTAAAGAATACATAGACAATGGCATGCACCTTATTTTCATTAAAAAAAAATAAAGTGGCAGGATTGCAGAAGGCAATTAGAAGTGGGACATTTGAACATAAAGATGACTGATGATTTAATCTGCACTCAAACAGTGTGAGTGGTCATCTATAACTTAATGGAGGACATACAATAGTATCTTTTTCTTTTAGGTATCTGACACAGGCCAGTATGTATGTAGAGCTATAAATGTAGCAGGACGAGATGATAAAAATTTCCACCTCAATGTATATGGTGAGCATCTGCCTCTAATATGACTCTTTTTCCCCTAGATATGCAAATGAGAGAAAGTATCATGAATTAACTTAATGAGGACACATGATTTTCTTCTGTCTCTTTGCAGTGCTACCGAGTATTGAAGGGCCTGAAAGAGAAGTGGTTGTGGAGACAGTAAGTAATCCAGTGACCCTGACATGTGACGCCACTGGGATCCCACCTCCAATGATAACATGGTTAAAGAACCACAAACCTATAGGTAACAGAGCTATGTACTTTTGTGGCTCTTTTTTTGTTATCATTGTTCTTCATTCACTATTTCTACAACTAGGAAGTTTTCAGTATTATTTCATAGCTGTGCTTACTTCAAGAAAATTTATTGTACCGAAGTATGCATTTATATAATAGATTTATTGTAAAATGGTTATTCATTTTATAAACAGTATCTTTCTCTTTTTATCTAAGTACAAAGAGAATCATTTAAGGAAATGTAATATAAAATAAAACTTTTAAAATCTGGATTATAGAGAAGTTAAATAAAAGTTCCGTTATATTGCTTTGTCTCCATCTACAGAAAACTCTGACTCACTGGAGCTTCACATTTTGTCTGGGGGTAGCAAACTCCAAATTGCCCGATCTCAGCATTCGGATAGTGGAAACTATACATGCATTGCATCAAATATGGAGGGAAAAGCACAGAAAAACTACATTCTTTTGATACAAGGTATGTCAAATACATGATGACCCATCTTTAATTTCTTTGTTGTAGTCCACCTATTGTACAAACTATAGTTATTGGGATCACAGCAACTGAGTCGAAATAGCTTTAAATCATCAACAATTTTGTCAGTTTGTTTTTTCTACATTCTGTTTTCAAAAAAATCGACATAATTATAGAAAAGAATGGACTGATTAATAAAGCTCTATTTTTTCCATTTTAAGTGAAATTATTAACTTCCTATAATATATATTGCATTAAATTACACTTATTTATTAAAAAAATAGCACAGCTTTATTGGTCCTATACCTGTGAGTGAATTTTTATTTGTGTACACAGCATTTAATTTATGAAGTTCGGCTATGGTTTAATAACAGGTAAGAAAGTAAGTAAACTTCAAATAATTATGAATTTTATACAATTTTGTGATAAGAAAGAGCATTAATTCCTTGAACAAATGTTTAATTATTGCCTTCTATATTTCAGCATAGTATTAATTAAAGTGGAGGAAATTTGTTTCTCTTGATTTTAAATAAACCTCTGAATATAACTTTTGGCTTAATGTTGAAATTGAGATAGAACTGTAACTTGAAATTAAATTGAAATAGCTTTTTTTCTAATTTTGTTACAGTTACTAGGTAAAGAACATATAAATTATGCATTTAGTATAAATATTTTATCTGTTGTGTCCTTTGCTAAATCTAGCTCCAAAAGTATATGAAATTAAAGAAAAGTAAAAATAATTTTATGAGCATCTGTGGTCTCAATGATTAATGATGCTTGAGATTTTAGAGGCATAAAAGAAACACAGTTATTCAATGTCACAAAATGCATGTTTAATGTACTAATAATAGGTATCAATTATATGGTAAGTTGTATGACCACTTTACCAGACTTCCTCTGTGTCTTAAGACTAGAGATCACATGTACATATATGAAATATTCCAGTGCTTGTCATACTCATATATTAGACACTATTTATAGGAAGTGTCATTAACATTCTCACTGGTTCAACTTCTTGAGTGCTCTAAATTTGCAAATTTACTATAGTTATTATCATGTGGGTGACTGAAGTGATACTTGGAACAATTACACAGTCATGTGCTGCTAAGTATTTAACAGTTGATTCTCCAAACAAAAGCATCCCGACTTGTAACAAATCATTTGCCAGTTTCTTGGTAGAAGTATGACCACCACAGCCTATTTCCACCTACCAACATGATGTTGCTGAACACAGAGGAAGGTGTATGTGCAAAATTAGCTCCCCTGAACTACTGCTAGGCTGCCACCAGCACATCTCTTTACCACAATATGAGTTCAATGTGTTTCTGCCTGATATCATCAACATTTTTATTGCTTATTATTTTTTGATTGAAGCATTAAAGTACAAACCACAAATGCCTTAAAAAAGAGAACACAAGCTCCTGGGTCGTGAAAATTATAGTATGCCTTGTTAAACAAGTTAATGGAAAGTGCTTAGATACTTTCCTTAGACCTTTATGCCAACTTTTTATGAAACAGATTCTCCTGTACTATATTAATTATAAACTAACAAGAATCTATTGTAAGAATCTAATCTAATTATTCTTTAATCTAAGAATGATTCCATTTGGCCCAGAAGGGTACTCATGAGGTAGATCTATCACTGGACCTTTTGAATAGATAATCATATCAATTTGCAGACACTCCAAGCATATAGAGTGATCTGATTCAGTTAAAAGTAATTCATAAAGGTAACAATAGTTTGATCTTAATCTAGGAGGAATATGATTTGGAAATGCCATGTTCTGTGATTGCATTTTTTTTTTTTTTTTGGTACCGGGAATTGAACTCATGACCTCACGCTTGCCAGGCAGGCACTTAAGCCACTGAGCTAAATCCCCGGCTTGTGATTGCATTTCATTCATGAGAATATATGTTCTTGTTAATGAATCTGGTAACTGTATCTCCATAGTTCCTCCAAGTGTTGCTAGTGCTGAAATTCCAAGTGATGTCAATGTCCTTCTGGGAGAAAATGTTGAGCTGATCTGCAATGCAAATGGAATTCCTGCCCCAATTATTCAGTGGCTTAGAAATGGAAAGTCCATAACTAATGGTGAAACAGAAAAAATCCGGTATGTTTAAGACAAACAGTCCATCATAAAAATCTTAGATATGACTGCATATTCTGAAACCATCAACCTGCATACATGCCATGTCTCCTGGCTCACTTTCGGTAAGGTACAAGGTCATACCCAGGTTTATCCCTTACAATTGTTTGTCCAAGTCACACTTTCAGCTGACATTTGTTACCCCTGACACACACAAAAAATGGAATAATAATGTCGTGAGGCCCTCTTGCTTCTTGCAACAAAAATTCCTTTGGCATGACAGTCCAATATTCTACACTGTAAATGATTACTTTGTCACAAAGCTTCATGTCGTGAACATTACAGACTAATTATTTGAGTAAGTAAGCATCATTTAAACGCACCAAAAAATTTATTATTTTGAACCAATGTTTTATTTTTAAGAGCTTGAAGTGTATTTCATAGTCAATAAGTTGAACATAAGTAATCTTAATTCAGACAAATGTTATTTTCTTTGTATTCATTTTACATTACAATTTAGATGACTGTCTCCTATAAGAAAAACTTGGGTAAATTGACAAATATTTTAGACATAAAGATACATTTTATTTTTCCTAAGTGAACATTTCTGAATAATTAACATGCAGTTATTTTATTAGGGAAGCTGCTGCCATATTCCAGACCAAGTACAAGCAATTTGGTGGGACTTAAGTATCTCATATAATAATTGTACCTAAGATCTAAAGGTCTGTCACTTACATTAATATACTAAACTTGTTTACGTTTACATGTATTTTGCTCACTAGTCCATTATATATTGATGTATAGGTAGAACATTTTGTAGATCAAATAAAATAATTTTTCAGGGTCACTCTAATACTTTGCTTTTGTCATGGTAATTTGCTTTTTTAGTTCAGAGTATGTTTCAACTCATGAATTTCTAAATTTCACATTTTGAAAAAGAAAGGTACAACTAAGTCCAGTAATGATATTGTAATTCTCATTATCAGTGCCAACATTTAATAACATGATACGGTAGGAATAGATTGCTCACTTTAATACTGGAGAGTCTAATGAAATCATTACTTTTGGAATAACTATTGATAGCAATTTATTTACTTCCTAAAGCACAGGGAGTTTTGTTGGGCAGTTAGTGAAAAAAACTATTAATGCAATAATCTTAACTTAGATATCTTTGATTAAATAATGATAAATTTATTATTTAATATTATGCAATTCAAAAGAAAACTTTAGCAATTTGAAGAAAAATTTTTCAAGTTGTATCTATATGTGATACTGACTTGTCACAATTTAGATAAACGATTCTGCTCCATCTCATTAAGCTATGATTCATTTACAGTTAGTTTTTATGTATAATTTCTTATTTCTAGTTGTTTTAAACAGTATTCAATTTCTATAGCAGAATTTTAAAAAATTTTTATTTAAGTCAAACCTCACATTAATAATTTAAAATATAATATTCTAATTGAAAATGTTAGAATACATTGATTGGGATAAATTCTTGAATTGACTATATATTCACTTTTTCTCATAAGTTAATGATGGATATAGCAATTGTTAATGTTTAATTTAATTGTCTTTAACCTCCATCAATTTTTCTAGCACTTCCATGTATTTAATGAAAGAGATTCAAACCATTATATTCAAGATGAAGACATCATTTTATGGTGGTATATTTTAAAGATCAAAAGAATGAGTGTTCTAGATCTGAAGTCCACATTTGTCATCTCAGTGCTTCTATTATGACCTTTTCCCTAGGGTGACTGCAAATGGCAGCATATTAAACATTTATGGAGCTCACACCTCCGACATGGGGAAATACACATGTGTGGCTACTAACCCTGCTGGAGAAGACGACCGAATATTTAACTTGAATGTCTATGGTAAATATGAAATACACCCATGACTATGCTACCTTAAGAATTAAGTAATAGACAGAAGTTCTCTAGAACATTGAGTTTTAAATTTAATGCCACTGTTATTTCCATTTAAGATAGAAAGCAGAATAGTGGGCAGTTGAAATGATTTGTATCAACAATCTCTCTCCTTCTGCATGCATAGTTCCACCTAAAATTAGAGGTAATAAAGAAGAGGCAGAGAAACTGGTAGCTTTGGCTGACACTTCAATAAATATTGAATGCAGAGCTACAGGGTCGCCTCCTCCACAGACAACCTGGTTGAAGAATGGGCTTCCTCTGCCTCTCTCCTCCCGTATTCGGTTGCTGTCAGCAGGCCAGGTCATCAGGTCAGAGTTTATCATATGTGATTTTACATAGATAACTGATATTGTTCAATTTTTTTCATATAAACAATATTGGGAAATGCTCTTTCCCAACCTTTTGTTGTTCTGTTTTCTGCCTTTCGTTAAATTTTTTTAACAGAGAAAGGGTAAAAAATATAAAATTGAAATAATTTTTGCTTATTTAAATTCTCTTAGTAAATTTGTATAAAATAGTTCTTCATAGATGACTTAATGTTACACATGTCTTTCCAAGAACTATTATTTTAACTAAAATATTTTATGATAGGATGGTGGGAAGATACATACTACAATTGTATGATTTTTGTGTTAGCATTGTTTGCTATTAGTATGTTAAAATTATTTACTCCCCAAAGTGTGTTTTTTTATTTTTTATTTTTAATTTTAAGTGCCTCATCATCACTGTTTAGTGACAGTTGTGGAACTGGATGTATTTGAGGCATTTACATTTGGTAATAGATGGTTATAAGCTTTATAATTAAAACTTTTCAAGATAAGTCACCTTCTGTAACCTATTTGTAAATAGTAATGATTTTATTTGTGTGTGTTTGGATGGGATCAAATTATCAAATGTTGGATCAAATTGTTCCTCAGGATTGTGAGAGTTCAGGTTTCTGACGTCGCTGTGTATACTTGTGTGGCCTCCAACAGAGCTGGGGTGGATACTAAGCATTACAACCTTCAAGTGTTCGGTATGTCACAGAAATGACTACTGCTTTACTTCATGTCCATTATTAAACACAGACTTACCTTTAGAAATACACTTCCTCACAGATTTAGTAATCTGACTTCCTTTCTCAAAAACAATTGTTGAAATAAAATTTTGTTAACTGGTGAAGAATGTGTTTTGTTCCTGGGGGTTCCTTATTTGTTGAACCATACTGTCTGGCAAAATTTGCAGTCTGGTATTTTACACTAAGTCAAATCTAAAAATTTTAAAATAGCATTTCAATCCAGGCACAAGAGCAGTTTCTCATGCAAAGAAAAATCAAGACTGTTTTCTAATAATATTAGCAAATCATTTAGAATATTTACAATATGAATAGATACTGTGCACATATGTATCTTTGTAAATGTGTATGTAAAGAACTCAAAATATTTTATTTCTGAAATATTGAGGTTTGCTTGTCCACATTTCTCATTCCCCAGGAACATCTCAAAAAATCTGGATTAAATAAATTTTACTCTAGAACTTGATGTTATTAATTTTGTATATTGCAACTACTCCTTACACAAGAAATTTCATAAACACACCTCAAAATTTGAAAAATCACCAAAATTTAAAACAAATTTGTTGTGCATTTTACAGGAAAATAATTTTAAGGTTTCATTGCTAAAGTTTAAAAGATTAATAATTAGCATGCCTAATAGATGTTTTTATAATAAAGTTGCCATTTTATCATACACTATCATATAATGTATATTTTATTGACAATAGAAATATTATAGAATTATTTAAATATCTTATTTGTTTTTCCCCAAATTCTGATAGATGTATAACTTTGCCTGTTTCATTTTCAACCTAGTCCGGCCACATATGGATAATGCAATGGGAACAGAGGAACTCACAGTTATCAAAGGCAGCTCCACCTCCATGACCTGCGTTACAGATGGGACCCCCACACCCAGCATGTCCTGGCTTAGAGATGGCCTGCCTCTGAGGCCTGATGCTCATCTGATGATCAGTACTCAAGGAATGGTCGTGCAGCTCATCAAAGCAGAGACTGAAGATTCAGGAAGGTATACCTGCGTCGCCTCCAATGATGTTGGGGAAGTCAGCAAGCACTTTATCCTGAAGGTCCTGGGTAGGTAAACATAAAGAGAGAATAACTGAGACATCAGCATCAGTAAAGCTTTCGTAAATAATTCTGAGATTTGCTGTGGAACAGAATTTGTACAAATTTTATTACATATCTAAAATATAGTACATTTGGTAATAGGAAATTTAATGGAAAAGGATATCACTTATACAATTAGGTCTTATCCCAGTTTTGAATGGTCCAATATGTAGATTATACTAAAATTGTCATTTCAAATAGTTTAGATCTATTTTCTTCTGTGTGTATTTACAGTAAATATTTAAGGTTTGCATTACAACATTTTACATGCAAACAAATCACATACAGAAAAACCACGTCTTTTCCATGAAGTAAAAATTTGTGACCTTGAAAGAGAATGGAGGGTGAATAAAATGGAATATTTCAATAATTAAAATTCTTTTTGAGTTTTGCTTTTTCACTATGTTGCCAGGGTCCTTACTCAACACAAAAATGTACACAATTAAGAACAGCATAAGCAATTTTAGCAAGAATCTTGGTTAGGAAAGGCTAGCATAGGTTTTCAGAGTGCACTGTAATCATTCTCAGAGTACCTGTTAAAATTTAATTATTTGTGCAACTTTAGAAGCCTGCTCCATCCCTAGTTAAGCTTCATGATGGCAGAGACAGTGTGCATCTTACTTATGGCTCCGTTGTTAGTGCTCAGCATGTCACCTGACACATCAGCAACTTCTCATATATGTTTGTTGGATTGTACTGAACTGAACAAGCTGCAAGGAAAGCTGGAGTAATAGAAAGCTTAACCATGGAGAAAGGTAGAGCAATACCCAAATACACAAAAAGACAGCAGGGTATATCTGGGACTTCCAGAGAATAAAGGATGATTGGTCCTGAAGGAAATTACCACAATATGTAGAGGCACAAGACAAGAAAATGTCAGATGTGGCATGAGTAGAATGGGGGTAGGTAGCAAATCTCTATTCATCATTTCATATAATACGAATAACATTAAGTGACATGCATGAACTTATGCTTCACTGCTTACATATTAAAAGTTAATTATTGAATATGCATTATGTACCAGGCATGTTTCTAGTCACCAGTGAGCAAATAATGATGAATGCCTCCTGTGCAGTGCGTTGTGTGTACTTGAATGTATCATAGAATAAGAAAGATAATGTCTTGGCCTGGAATTCCTACACTTGGAGGAAAGTAGATTCTGAAAATGTAACTGGTTTTTAGCATGACAAGGATCATGTAGTTAGGATTACATCCTATAGGGTGTCAAGCTTCAGATTAGCTCTCTTCAAGAATGAGTCAGGACCTTGAAAGGACTGTAGAGATGAAGAGAGAGTTAGAGAGTTTGCCTATGTTGGTCATCTAGAGATGCTGGAGCTTTAGTTGTTAGTTTGTATTCATGTAAACTAAATGTGAAAGGAAGAGACAAGACAGGAAATATATCATGGGCAGAGGCCAAGCTATGAAGAAGTTTTAAAAGATTTTATCATTAAAAGGAAAGAATTTTAAGAAAGAACATGCTATAGCCAGGTTTCATTTCCACAATATCCTTCTGGTGACAGAGTGAAGAATAAATTGAAGAAACTGTTGTATTGATACAGGCCTAAAAATGCAAAACCTATTATAGCATGTAACAGTAAAAAGAAAGTGGTTATTCCTCTAAGACTCCCAGAATCTTGAACCAGAATCCAGATGAAAGCATTTCTGAATGAAGAAAATGAAAGAAAAAAGCTAATATTGATATCGTGAGAATAATGTACAAAGAACAATCTTCCCAGTTGATGAGCTTCTCAGGACAAGACTTTCTTACAATAGACCTATAAACTGGCCCAGCAAAACAATGAGACAATGTAACATTTCAATACCTGTTGAAAATTAATCCCATTAAGCTCTGGAAAGCTCTTCACAGGCTGCTACACAGAGTGCAAAAGTCTTGGGGAACTGCGGTTCTCAACTTAATTCTATCCACATGGTGGGAGGTGTCATAATTTGTTAGCAGTTCTGAAAATGTTCAGTGTGGCTGGAACACTGAAAATATGACAGAATGTCATACAACATAAAACTGGGGAAATCTGACAAGGTCTAGGCCATGAAAGGCTTTGTTGACCGCATTAAGAGCTTTGGTTTTAATCCTGTAAGAAGGAGAAATCATTACAAGTCATAGACTAATAGAAGCAACATTTCCAGTTTAAAAACACCAGCCAGCCTAGCTTCAAAGTAAAAATCTCCTTGGAGGAGGGAAAGAATGAGCTATGAGACGCTGGTTTACTGTTAGGAATTGTATTTCTTTATGAATAATATGGTCAAAATATGGTGGCATAAGCAAAGAACTTTTAATTTTCTTATTGAGAAAGATGTCTGGAGGTAGGTAGTTGTTCTATTTCAGATATTTGCAGTTCTCTTGGCCTTTACATCATGGTCAGTAGATGACCAGGCAACATCTGCTCAACTCCAGCATAACTCACCACTTCTCTAGGGACAACAGTAGAACAGAAAAATAGGACAGACGTTTTTCTAAGAGTTTCCCCTTTACAGACTTTCCTAGATGCCCACAAGTACCCACTTACATCTCATAGGTCAGAAGCATTATATACCATTCTACCTACTATGTGCTAAAAAAAAAATGCTACGAAACATAATTTGTTTAGTAAGTCACTAGTCCTAACAAAATTCTGAGTTGTTAGTAAGAAAGAAAGATATAAATAGTGTTAGGTAGACACCTACAACTTGGGAGATAGAGACATTAATTTAAGTAAAGAGTATCATAGTTAAGATTGAAATAATGATAGTGAGACAAGAAGATATATTCTAGAAATAATTAAATATTAAGACTTCATAGATTTGGACATACGGGAATGATGAAGAAAAAGGTCTCAAGGATGTTTCTTAGTTTCTGGCTTATGTGACTAAGAATTTGGAGATATGTCATGTAGATGCATGGATTGGTGGTAAAGGACTAAATTTTAAAGAATAAGACTAGTTCAGTCTGGTTTTTAAATAGTTTGACATATTTTTAAAATATGCAAAATAAAACGTTTACCCAATAATTGCATTTATGAATCTGGAGATTAGAAGAAAGATCTGTATATCCAAATATATGCATGTAGAAGATTAAAACTAAATCCCTATTTCTTATTTTTTACAACATCAACTCAAAGAGAATCAAAGAACAAATGGCTTAGAAATGAACCTACTACTAGTAGAGGAAAACAGGGGAAACACTTCAAGATATAATCATAGGCAACCACTTGCTAGAGAGGACTCCTATAGCTCCAGGAATAATAGCAAGAATAGAAAAATGGAATTTCCTTAATTAAAAAAATTTCTGCACAATCAAGGAAGCAATTAATAGAATGAAGAGACAGCTTTCACAATAGGAGAAAATCTTTGCTATCTATTCATCTGATAAAGGATTAATACCCAGAATTTATAAAGAGCTCAAAAAATTTAACACCAAAAGAATAGGTAAACCAGTCAATAAATGGGCAAATGAACAGACACTTCTCCAAAGAAGAAACAGGAAGAACCAATAATTATATTTTAAAATGTTCAACATCTTTAGCTATTAAGGAAATGCAAATCATTACACTGAGATTCTACCTCATCCCAGACAGAATCCCTATCATCAAAAAAAAGAACAAATCCTGGTGAAAGTGTGAGGGAAAAGAAATACTTATATGTTGTTAATAGGTATGTAAGTTAGTACAGCCATTATGGAAATCATTATGAAAGTTTATGAGAAAACTAAAATTGGATTATCATATAGTCCAGATATACCACTCCTCGATATATAGCCAAAGGAGTCAAAGTCAGACACTATTAGCATACCTTCAATTCACAATAGCAAAGTTATAGAATCAGTCCAAGTGCACATCAATGGACAAATAGAAAAAATATGGTATATACACAATAGAGCATTATTCAGCCATAAAGAGCAAAGAAATATGACATTTGTAGGAAAATAGATGGAACGTTCAGTAAAACAAGTCAGACTAAGAAAGTGAAGCATTACACATTTTCTCTCATGAGTGAAACCTAGAGAAAAAAAAGTAAAAAGTTATAAAAGTAGAAGGGGGAATATCAGGGAAAAGGAGGCGGGTGGAGAGGATAGCGAATAGAAGGCAAGAGAGTCAATAAAATTAAAGTTTGTTTTATGCGTGTATAATGTCACATTGAAATTTATTATTTTGTGCAATTAATATGTGTCAGTAAAAACCAAAAAAAAAAAAGGTTTGAACTTGCTCAAGGAGAAAAAATCCTAACATATGTTTGTCCCACATAAATATATTAAAAGCAGTAGTATTAAAAGGTTATAAAGATATATTAAAAGCATGTTGTAGAAGCTTTGGAAGATGTAATGATGCTTTTTGGTTAGTTCAGTAAATAACATTGAGACCTTTTAATCAGAAAATCTTAAATTAATCTTATGCGACATTTAATAAAATTTCATTTGACAGCAATTATGTAAGATGAATGAAAGTATGAAAAGAGGTCATGTGACACACCCGCCCCTCGGCTCCGCCAGTCCACTCCCTCAACCCCTAGCGACCACCTACCCCGAGGTCTTACCTTCCTGGATCCTGTCCTCAGCACTGCCACCGCTCTCGCCTTCCTGCCCCAGGGCAGGACTGCTAGACTAGGTCCAGGGCCGAGGGAGATCCCCGGATCGCAAGCTGAATTGGAATTGTGCGCTTCCTTAACCTCACTTCAGAGTGACGTGGACCAAGAATCGATTCCACACCCCCCAGCTCTGCGCATGCGCACTTGGAACGCTTTGGGGCAGCGCGCAGCTTCCGGTTCTCCTTCCTTTTGGGTTCACTGTTCCTGTCTATAACAATCAAAAGCCTACAAGCAGGTACCATTGGTGTACATAACCCCAAGAGTGGCCCGGGCTGTTTGGATTGAAAGTCTGCGCAGACCTGCATCTCGGCGTGACTCTTTGGGACTGGTAGGCCCGCCCTTCATCCACAGGGAACTGCCCAGAGACCCACATCTGGGCCAGGTCTGTTTGGGCCCATAGCCCCGCCCTTCACACCCAGGAAGTCTCCCAGAGAGCAGCATCACAGCCTGTCTCTTTGGGACCTGAACCTCTCGGACACACAGAGTGGCCCGGGCTGTTTGGATTGGGAATATTATGGAAACTGGCATCTTGGCCAGGTCTGTTTGGGACCGGGAACTTTGCAGAAACCAACATTCTGGCCTGACTCTTTGGGACCTGTAGGCCCACCCTTCACTCGCAGGGAACCTCCTGGAGACCTGCCTGGGACAAAGCATGGTGGCCTGGCCTGCCTGAGATTCAACAGGCTCTGGGGTGACCACACCCAGCATTTGCCTTACAACTTAGGGAGCCAGGAGCCCACAGAGGGGAGTTAGGATCCTGTGAGGAAGCCAAGAGCCTGTGGGGCAGCCAATGCCCCTCCAGGAACTGAGGGTGGAAGAGGTAATTTGCCACACATGCAGAGAAAGCTTTGGAACACAACTCAAAGTAAGGAAATATAGAAAAATGACAAAAGGAAAGACCAAAAGGCAGGCTCAAAGCCCTAGCCCTCCCCAAGAAAGCTTAGAAGCCATGTACATAGAAGGAAAAAGAAGCCATACACCTGAAATGTCTGAAATGATATCAAATGAAATAAATATGCAAATAGGGAAAGCTATGGAGAAATTCAAATCAGAAATACTTGCCCAGGTAAAAGAAGAATTGATAAAAATAGTGAAAGAAATAGTGAATGCATCTAGTGAAAACACAGCTAAAAAATTAGAGGAACAAAGCAAACAGATAGAA
>PVJX010019619.1:0-34602 GCA_004027295.1 Dolichotis patagonum | reverse complement strand
TGATGAGAAATTGAGGAAGAAACTCAAGTGGTAAACGTTTTTACTTGATAACAAAATAGTCCTAAAACTTGCCTTTATATGTAGAAAAACATTACTATAATATATTATAGTAATGTTTAGTATATAATTTTTAAAATGCTATAATCAAGCGGTATTTGGTAGATAAACAGCCATTACGCACCCCCCCCCCGTATAACTTCAGAAGAATAGTTCTCTAATGGATGATTTTGCCTTCTAAGGAACATTTGGAAAAGTCTGCAGATAGGTTGGTCATTGTAAATGGCAATAATATGTTAGTAGCCTTCCTGAGTGTAGACTTGAATGCTGCCAACCATGCCATATTGCTGAAAATAGTTCTCCAAACCAAAGAATTACCTTGTTCAAACTGTTAACAGTGCTAAATTGAGAAATGTCTCTCTAGCTTTTCCAAAAAAGACTCCTCCATTACCTACGTGTGCCACCTACGTCTTCCCCTTCCAGCTAGCTGGAAATTGTGCAGTAGTGTCTAGTATTTACTGCAATAAGAAAGCTAAATGACAATTTGAATTGAGTTTTTCCTGTCCTAATATTTTCTACTTCTATTTTCTATTTCTGTTTTCTAATACTTTCTATTTCTATTTTCTAATACTTTCTATTTCTATTTTCTAAAGCAGTATTAAATCTATACATAAATCCAATTTTAAACAAACCAACACAACAGTCTACCATGGGGGTTGGTTCCAGTGAATGCAGTCACGTGTTGAAGAGTAAATTAAGTCAGGCTGGAGCTGGGGCTCAGTGGTCGAGGCCCTGTGGGTTTGATAGCCAACACCACACACACACACAAACACACACACAAACACACAAACACACACGCGCGCGTGCGCGCAAACTAAACTAATCAGTTGCCTTGAAGCAAAGAATCAATTCACTCCAGGCCACACAGCCAGAGGTAAAAGCCAAAAATTATCTCAAACTCAGACAGAAATTAGCAAAAATAAGGAGAAAAAAATCCAGCCAACAGTATTAAATTCATGTTTTCCTTTTAAAGAAAAAGAGAAGAATGAGGGAGTACAACAGGAGATGTGGGCCAAAATGCCAAACTGTTATTTTGCTGAGGCAGAAAAAGATATTAATACTTCTGTTTACCACTGTGACCCTCATTTCAATATGTTCTCTTCTTTCTCAGGTTGGAGAAGAACCACACTTTGCAAACAGATGACATCACACACATGGGTGAGCTGGGCTCCTTCACTGGGGCCAAGCCAAACATACCCTGGCTCTTCCTGTCAGGTCCCCAGCTGGGTCTGGAGGTGTACTTTGGCCCTTGCCATCCATACCAGTTTCAGCTAATGGGACCAGGGAAGTGGGATGGAGCCAGAAATGCCATTCTGACCCAGTGGAACTGAACAGTGAAGCCAACCAGGCCAAGCACTGTCAGTGAAGCTTGGTGACCTCTTTACTTTGATGACATGCTTAAAATGCTTTCATGTCCAGTGCTCATTCTTGCTGTTCTGCTCACATTGATTAACGATAACATCTTTGGGGCCTTAGTGTTCAGTGAAGAAATTTAATCACAGAATGTAACACACATAATCTTCACAGAACTCTTTCCTTCCTTCAGATATAAAACTGAGTCCTGGATCCTTTGAATCAAAGTATAAATAAATGGCAAATACTTTCTCTGTTTCTCATGAGAATCTGTTCTTTAAAAGATTTTTCTACTTACTGAATTAAAGTTTGGAGATGTTTGCTATAAAGAAAAGAGTGGAGAGTTAAAGAGGCATAAACAGACTTTCTGGCTAGTGAAGTTTAATAAGGCTTGTAAGGCTTTATCTTGAAAGTTATAGTGTATAAATCAGTGTGTTTTCTACAACACCGGCTTAACCGTTGACATAAATCAATACAGAGAGATAAGCTTATGCCAATATAACAATTTAGATAAGATAAATAAATTGCTTGAAGGAGGTCTGGTTGTGACTCAATGATACAGCAAGTTCCTGGAATAAGTACGTGGCACTCCAAAAAAATAAAAAATAAAACAAAATAATAGCAAAAACTTTTCCAAAAGAACTTCAGGTCAAAATGGGCTCACTAGTAAACTCTACCCAATCCTTAAGAAAGCAACAATGTGATTTATATGCAAACTTTACCAGAAAATTAGAGATAGAATATTTCCTGGCACATTATATGGAATCATCCCGGCATCAATACCAAAACAAAACAAAAACAGAAAAAAATTAAAATTCATAACAACATCCTTAATAAACAAAACAATTCTTAAATTTTAACAAATATAATCCAAAAGTATATAAAATAGATAAAATATATTGACCAAATAGGATTTCCATATTTCAGGAACATAATGTTGCTTTAATGGTCAATGTAATTCATTATACTAACAAACTGAAAAATGAAAAACCATATAATCATCTCTACAAATCACAAAAAAACACACAAAAACCAAGATCCATTGGATGGAAACTCTAGCAAGTAAGGTTAGAAACTTTCTCAACTTCATTAAGCATAATTATGAAAAACATGCAACATTATACTCTATGGTGAAAAGCTGAATGCTGTATTGCTAAAACCAGGAGCAATGTAAAAGTGTCTGCTCTCCTTTCTTCAATTCAGCATGACACTAGAGTTTTTAGCCCATACAGTAAAGGAATCATAAGAAATAAAAGACATTCAAAATGGGATGGAAGAAGTAAAACTATTTACTCGTAACATGATTTTTTATGTAGAAATTATTGTGAAGTCTATCTAAAAATTACTAGCACAAATGATTGTATTTCTGTTTCTTGTGTGTGTGTGTGTGTGCGCGCACGCATGCACACGCACAGGCCAGGAATCAAACTCCTGACCTTGCGCTTGCCAGGCAGGCACTTATGCTGCTGAACTATCTCTGTGGCCCTTGACTACATTTCTATATGCTAATAAACAGAATGAAATGAAAAACCCTTAAACATATTTATAATAGCATCCAAAAATGTGAAATATTCAAGGTAAACTTAATTTAAGCTCAGTGAGACCTGTATCTTAAAAACTGCAAAGCACTACCAAAGGAAAAACGGAAGACATAACTAGAGAAATTTACTATATCCTGGGTCAGAAGACTCAACATTGCTGTGGTGTCAGTTCTGCCCCAAACTGATCAATAGTTTCAATGCAATTTTTACCAAACATTCAACATGGTTGTCTGTAGAAATTAAAAACTGATTCTAAAATTGATAAGGAATGTAAAGGACCTAAAATATCCAAACAACTTTGAAAAGAAAAGAAAAAACAACAGAGTACTAATACTACAGTATCTCATTTCAAAACTTACTATTTATGAAGCTATATAATCAAGGCAGTATGTATTGAACTGAAGATAAACTAATAGAACAATAAAAATAGAAGAAATACATTTCACAGAAATGGAGGGAAGAAAAATGTATACCAACCTATCCAAGTTTGTTTTTAGGATATATAAAGGTTATTTTAGTGATCAAAATAGGCTCAAACCAGAGGTGGCTCCAACATATTCACGTGTAATGAGTGTGTACGGGTACACTCACGCATATATTATGTTCTGAATAATATTATATTGTATAACAGGGTATGAAGCTATGAAAACTAAAGTGATTCCAAACGTATCTCTGTGCGAGCTCTGTTTAGTCTGGAAATTTAGATATTTAGATAGCTGAGAGAAATGAAAAGTAATCTAGAAGTTTAGATATCTGAGAGAACAAGAGAAATATTTCGAGTAGGGGTATGTGTGCTTCTGCAGCATATGTCAGGATGAGAGTGTTCTCATCTGCTCCGACCCAGCACTGGAACAGTGGTATCCCCAGTGAAGATTCTGGAGAAAGAATGGCTAAGCGCAGTGCTGGGACTTTCAAACAGAACGTCTGGGCCAATTGGAAGCTTCTTTAGTAGATTACAGTTGTTGTCTAATTCAGTGGAATATTAATTTTTATTCAACTATATTAATTTTTATTCAACTAAATTTGATGCAATGTTAATTACAACTTCTTGACCATAGGTAGTAGTTGACCAAATATGGCCCTTCCACTCATCTTTACCAACTATGTAAAATAAGAAGAGAGCAAAGAGCCAGGAAGCATAGTAACCCAAAGGATAATTTATTGTTCTCATTGAAGACTCAACCTGAACATTTATGAAATCCAATTGTGAACACCCAATTGTATATGTGGGTGTTGGGTGTATACACATATGTATACACATATGATTAAATCTAGTATAAGAACTATACCAAGCAAAGACATTAAGAAGCCAAGCCATGCCTTCCCATGAGTCAGCAGCAGCCATCAAGCTGGGATGAGGATTAAGAATAAATAAAACCATCTTACCAGTTCATTATCAATAATAATTATCAGTTTTCAATCTGATTACTAGCAAAGATAACAGTTCACAGATTTCTCTGCTTTGTGACAATACAAAAGAAATTACACTGTTAATGTTATAGTGTCCTCCCAAAATCCAACATAAATTAACATGTTTAATGAAATGATAGATACAACATTGTGGTCATAGAAACTCATTCGTGTTGATTCTCTTGTCTCTGTTATGCATGTGCATTGTATTATTTCTAATTTTTTCCAAACATTCCCTCATTAATCTTCACAGCGTTTCCTCTAACTATTAACATAACTCTGCCCTACTCGACAATGAGGAAATAAGAGTTTCAAGGTAGTGTGGGGATTAAAGGCAAAGCTAAGCCTCAGCATTCTTTCCAAAGACATTTGGCTCTCATTTTCTCTAAACTATGCACAAGGGCAACCAAAAGAACTGAGAACCCAAAGAACATATTTATGTCACCACTCATGGAGCATCCTGCATTTAAGAAGTAGATTTTACTCTTTATAGACATGATTAAGTACATTGTGCCTTTTTACTTATATGTGCGTATGTAATATATATGTTTGTTTACAGCATAGACATGTATGTATATATGTACATTTTCTATATACACATATGTAAATATATGTAAAACAGACACCTGATACTTAATCACACCAATGAGGAGTGCTACCTATTTAATACATGAACATTACATGTGATATATGTGTGTATATGCATACACTTTTATATAATAAACAGTGAAAATTTGATCAAGAGTACAAAGGTGATATGAAGAGAATTGGTGCCCCTAGTTCCTCTGATGTTCAAGAGTCAACTGTATTTAAAATCTGTATTCTACATTGAACTGCAATGGTATCACCTGTTTCAACTGTCCACTGCTTAGAACTAACATGGTACAGCTTTAACGACTGCCTTATCTTGTAATAAAAGAAGTAGTGCAGAGAGCTCATGAACAAAACCAAGACCACAGGGGAAATATTACAAAGAATCAACCACTGGGATCGCATCTTATTAAAAAGTTTTGCACATCAAAAGAAATCACCAACAGAATGAAAAAACAACCCTGCACAGAGTAGGGTGAAAATTTTGGCCAGTCATCCCTCAGATAAAGGGAACATATAAAGAGCTGAAAAAAATCAGATCCCCCAAATTCAAAGACCCATTCCAAAAATGGGCAGCTGAGATGAACATACACTTTTCAGATGAAGAAATACCAATGAAAAAAAATATATATGAAAAAAGTTCAACATCATTGTTCATTTGAGAGATGCAAATTAAAACAACACTGAGATTCCATCTCACCCCAGAAAGCATAGCTATCATTAAGAAATTAACCAATAACAAATTCTAGAGGATTTGTGGGCAAAGGAACCCTACTTCACTGTTGGTAGGCATGTAGACTGGTGCAACCACTGTGGAAATCAGTGTAGAGAATCCTCAAAAAACTAGGATTAGAGATTCCATTCAATCCAGCTATCCTCCTTCTGGATATCTTCCCAAAAGAATGAAAAACATCATAGCACAGCAATACATGTGCTTATAGCAGCACAATTTGTAATAGCTAAATCTTGGAAACAACCTAAATGCCCATCAACCAAGGAACGGATAAAAAAGATGTGGTCTTTTTATACAATGAAGTGCTACTCAGCCATAAAGAAAAATAACTGTGAGACTTTTTTGTAGGTAAATAGATGCAACTAGGACCATACTCATAAGTGAAATAAATCAGACTCATATGTGTAAATCTCACATTGTCTCCCTGGTGTGAGTAACTGAAAGAGTAAATAAGGTCCAAAATGTACAATAGATATTGTGAAATGTGAAGAATATGTTTAAGAAGAAAAAGGAGCTATGATGGGGGGAAGGAAAAAAGGGGAAATGAGAAAGGAACAAAGGAAAAAGGAAAAAATATGAGACAGCTGTACTACTAGTTTTTCTTAGTTCATTGAAAATAAAGATTTGTGCTACTATTGTTCAAAGAATCTGTTATGCCTGTATCTTGTACTCTGAGTAACTATTTTAAAGAAAACTACACACTGTAGTAACTATTGTTATTCTATTATAGTTATGAAATTTTATTTTACTTTTTTCCATAAAATAAAAAAGTAGTAAAATATCTATATGAATATATGAAATGACATAATGAAGTTCAGCGTTCTATAAAGCTTATTATGTTTTTTTCAAAAATAAAAAAAGTCATAAAAGCAGAGCCCTGATACCCACATTTGTTAACCTTTGGCTTGTCATCTTCAGTCATTTGGAGCACTAATGCATCATAAATTCCCCCCTACTAGTCATCTAATGAGTTTTGCATCTATTAATGAAATGATCTGCTGGGTTTTGACCTAAAGTAGACATTAAAACACAGACAGATATGTTCAGGGGCTAGACTGGTAAGTAAAGCAGACAGATTGCATATTAATCATTGTGTTGGTAAATTAAACATAGAAGAATTATTCTTTATTTCTACAAAGAAATTTCCAGACCCTTTAAAGCCAGGTTTACTTAAAAAAAATTAAAGAAGCTTCATTTTGACTCTCTTACCTAATTTGTAAAAAAGTTTCTTAAGTCTTGGATAAGTCAAATAAAACACACTGTGGGCAGTTTTCAGCCTGAAGACTCACAGTTTAAGACTTCTTCCTTTCCAGAAACCTCTATGCATTGTCATCTTCCAATCACTATTTGCAAAATTCAAGGAAAGTTAAAGATCTCTGAATTGAAATAAAAATCTTTGGTTGATGTTTTGATCCCCCTGCATTATCCACCCCCTCTTTAATACCTCTTTGACCTTCTGGGGTTAGACAATTGATGGCCTCTGGCATTTTCCAAACGTGGCCTCCATTCATTCGCAGGGGAAGACATCAGCTTTGTGAGACAGAAACAGTCCTGCTAGCACCACCTTTAAATGCAGAAGCCACAGTTTCCTGCTCAACAACTAAACATAAAGCATTGGATTACTTACACACTAGAGATTTAATTGAATAGTGAAAAAGCATGCATGCAAACAGATGAATGAAACAATCACTGTAATTTCATTTATAACTATGAAAGACTGTAATCATACCAAAAACCCACCGCAGTGTACAATAATATATAGTAAAAGATATAAGATGGATTTATACATGCCAACATGGAACACTCTGAAATATACTGCTTCGTGAAAAAAAGCCAATAAAATCCTCTACAATATTTTCCTGATTCTGTACTTATACATGTATGCATCCACACATAGGTGTATACACAGGAAGAAACATCTGAAAGCCAATTACCATTAGGAGTTTTCTCCTGAGGTTCAATTAGCACTAAGAAGGAGAGGGAGCAATATGTGCTAGTACTTTTTTCCTACTTACTTTTGCATTATTTGAGTTTTTAAAATAAAGATGTTTTCCATGTGACTTGTGTTATTTTTTAAGAACTACTTTTGAGAAAGAAGTATCACTGAGCCTATAAAGATGACTGCCTGGCAGGGCAAGCAGAAAGAATTTGGGTACCAATTTCAGCTTCAGTTCCAAATTATTTTCCTTCTATCTCCATGGCGCGACTTTGTCCTCTGTGTCACTTTACCACTCCCGATGTTCATATGCAGATTTTTTTTATTCAACATTACATAACAGTAATTGTGTTTCTACCAGAGAATGCTGTGTGATTCACGCATTTGTAGTCCCTGGAATGCACTTTACCAGAACAAATATTTGTGGATAAACCAACTGAAGGTCAATGTAAGGCTGTGAACAGAATCCACTCATAGTGCTCAGCCCATGCATAAATACTCACAGGCAGAGGTTCCCAGGACCACAGCACCAGGATACGGTCTCCTGTGAGAGAGATAAGAACGGCGCAATTGTCCGAGGCCCTGAGTAACTTCCGTGGCTGAGATCAGGAACAAGATGACCATAGGTTCTGACAATGTCTAACCATCCCTTGCTTATTTTCACCACTGCTGTAATAGCATAACTCTCCTCAAAACACTCAAAAGGCTCTCATCAACTTTTAGATAATGTCCAAGCTCAGCAGCAAACAAGGCTTCCCATGATCTAGCCCAGTCTTCCTTGCTATAACCTCTTCTATCCACTCTCTTGTCACTGGGAATACTGGCCTCCGTACATCTTAAGGTAATGATTCTCCAGTTAATGCTGCTTTCTTTGTCACTGATATCCTCCATCATCCCTCACACATCTCTACCACCTCCACCTTGGATAACTCCTGATCTGTTATTTGTTGTCTCCCAATAGTGTCTTTTCCTATAAACCAATGTCCCGATTATTGATTTACTTGCACTTGGACCACAGATCTAACTCCCGCTATGTACCTATTTTCAGGGAAGAAAACAGATTTGAAAAATTGAATTTATACTGTTTTATTTATTTATTTATGCCCTTTTGAGACAGGGTATCACCATGCAGTTCAGGTTGGCCTTAGGCTCACTTTGGAGCCCAGGCTTGTCTCGAACTTGCAACACTCCTCCTGCCTCAACTTCCTGAGTGCTGGGATCACATAAATGTGCCACCACACCCAGCTATACTGTTTTAAATGACAGACATTTGCTAACAGAGTCAAGCCTTTCTAGCCATAGGCAGAGTGGTCAGATTTTGCACATAAGAACACAGAATACCAAATTTAGTATTATAACTGGGTATTTCCCATTTCTTCTCTAGATACATTAAAATTACAGACTTCTGTCTAAAATCTCTTAACACATGCAGACAAATATGTTCTTGCATTGTTTTTAAATATTTGGTTGTGACAACACTTTTTGATCCATTCACTGTTCTGTTTATATGTATTGTAATATTTTTGTTCTATAAATATGTTATTTGCAACAAAATGTGATTGGCCTCAAAGATTTTCAGCATATTGATGAGGCTTAGGACACAGCATTCCAATGCCACTGTAGAAGACAGAATATGGCACGTTAACCTACCCTTGTCACCAATGGATTGTTAAGAACTGATAATTTTGAGAAATTACAGACACAGAGAAGCTTGAAAACAAAGCATAAATTGCCCTTCAGTCTAGAAAATTTACACCCGTAGAGGAAGTCTCCATTTGTATGAATGTGCTCCTGTGGAGCAGGAAGAAAAGTACTGCTAAACCTCTCCCATCAGTGGAGGATGTACCAACATAAGCCTACGCAATGAACGCTGTTCTTCTTTACCATGCCCTTCCTGGCCATCTCTCTTAACTGGGAATCCCCCATAACTTTCTTCTCCTTTGTTTCAGGGGGTCATTTAAACCTGAAATCAGTTGCTTCTCTGAGATTTACTCTAAACTCATTTTTCTCCAAGTATATGCCATGTGTACATAAAGTATGCATACTATTATACTTTTACTTGTTTTTCTCTTATTGACCAGTATTTTGTTATAGGTGTGCACCTCAGATAAGAACTCATGAGGGTAGTGTTTGTCTTCCATGTTCATAAATAGACTCAATAATTTAAAAAAGAAAGAGAGGAAAGAAAATAATGGGTATGTGGGGTTAAGCAGGGACTTGGCAGAAATACTGGCCATGTGAGGAAGTACATTGTTAGTGACATTTGAAGAATTTGGTTGAACATAATAAAGAACTTCTTGATAGAACTAAAAACAAAATGACTGATAAAGTGAAATACACAAACTCCCTTCTTTACTAGGCTTCATACAGACAAAATCTTTTACAGGTTTCATTAAAACTCTATGTAAAATTCATGATATCATGGGTACAGTGAGAGCTAGTTTACTTTTGCTAGTGTTGGGATTCAGAAAAAGATACTCCAAGGTTAAGTCCTCAGAAGCAAAGTCTCTCTCTGACCTTCTCCTTCTCTCATTGCTTTTCATCCACTATCTCCTAAGGCAAGCCACCTTTCCCAAAGTAAGATATGGAAACCTGGACTCTTCTTCCCCACAGCCAGCCACTCAATGTAAAAATATTATTTTGACTTTGTTCCATCTTCCTGTGCAAGAGTTGATAGTAAAGAATACTCTGAGTTGCTTTATCTGATAAGAAGTAGGAAGATCCCCATTCCAGAAAGAAAGAATGCTGCATAAAGAAGCCAAAAATAATCTAAACAGATATCCTTGCTGGGTTCTCCTCTCCTCCACATCTCTTAGATTATACTTTTTTGTCAGTCATATTTCTGCACAGCTGTCCATGTTTTTATCAGTCTTAAGTAAAATAAAAATGAATAGTTTAGGGCTGAGGGTACAACTCAGTGGTAGTGCTGTAAGCATCTATTGTGCACAAAGCCTTGTGTTTGATGACCAGTATTAAAAAATTAAAAGTTCAAAAAGTTTTTTAAAAGAATAATTTATTTTGGCATCCTAAATTACCCAAGTCACAAAAAATTATGATCAGATAAGTTTGCAGATCTTTGCTTATGAACTTATCTTTTTTTATGGGGTATATGCCATGAGTTTACGCTAGCTACAATATCTAATTTTAAATGCCTGTCATGCCCCTCCCCATCATTACCCTTTGCTCCCCTCGCCCTCCACATGGATGGGGACCCTGACCATCTAGTGGCCACTCTCCTCCACTCCACTCCAACAGGGGTGCAGCCAGAATGTCAGGGTGGTGGGTGCCCCTCCCGTGGCTCCACCACTTCAGATGCCAAGGCCCCCTTTTTGAAGATGGGAGAGGGAACCTTGATGTGGCTAGGGAGGGAGAGATCTGGGCCTCTTACTAACTACCCTAGCCTTCCATGGGGTTTCCTGGTTCAGCCCGCCCCTAGCTGACACAGGCCTACACCTGCCGTACAAGCAGCAGTCCCAGCCATTTTTCAGGGTTTAGTGTAAGAGGGCTCCCCTAAGTGAACTGACTCCCTTGTGCTGCAGCCCAGGCCCTGCTAAAATAAAGAGTTGCTCTGGTGTTCCCAGAAACCCACTTGGGATTTATTTCTCAAGTAGCGTGGGCTCTTAAAATCTGTAAATCTAGTTGAGATTTTTATCCTGGGTAGTGTGGACAGAGCAACCCTCTCAAAATAAAGAGCAATCAATAGTAAGAGTTGCATAGCATCAACCTGGAAACGGAAACTGCAGCAGCCAGCAGTGACCAGCAGCTGTCCACACTAGCTCTTGGCATCCAGTGTTGTCTAGTATCATCTGATGACATCAGGACTGGTAGCAGAACTACACTTCACTGAATCACTATTTCCATCAAAGTCCAGCAAAGGGACCATGAGGTGACTGGCAACGTGGGGAGGGGTGTCTCCAGCCATGTTCAAAGAACTATGAAAGTGGCCACGAGCTGAGTAATGATGGCCTTCTGATTCACTGAAGCGATCTGAACCAAAGCTATTCCAAATGGATTTTCCCTCTTGACAAAACTAAACAAAAAGTTGAGTTGGTGAGGAACGTTATCTAGTTTGGGCATAGAGAGAGAAACCAATTCTAGTATCAATTGGTTTATTGAGTGGGCCAATTCACTCTACAAAGTCAGTGAATTACTCTCTGAATTGAAGTATTATCACTAAGCTCTGTTAATTTATAGCATTGACTAGTAATCAAGGAACTGCTATTTAAGAGTACAATGTCATTTCAACATATTATAGCAGCAAAAAATAAAGACAAGTTGGAAAATATCAGTGTAAGATAGGCTGAGAAACAGAGAAAGTCATTATTGATTGGAGGCAAAAATAAAAAAGAACAAAAATGTTTATGATAGTATTATTTGTACTAGAAAAGTCTGAAATAATCATACCGTTCTAAGGGGAATGGTTTGCATTAAATATAACATAATTACATAAAGGAGTTTTCCAATGATGAAAGTAAATGAAATAAAGTTGATTAAATGAAAGATGTGATTCTCACAAAGATAACACTAAGTAAAATAGCAAGCTGAACAAAAATTCACATATTGTTGTTATCTGTGATGGAGTACTGGAGATTCTAGAGATTCTTTCTAGGAACTTCTAGCCCTCAAATAATTGGACAAAAAAAGCACAAAAGGTAGCAAGTTTTTACAATTATTAAAGATAGGCAAAGACAAAAAGTGCTCTGCAGAGCAAGTGTGGGCCAATTCACTCCACAAAGTCAGAGCAGAACTCTATGAAAGAGAGAATGGCAGCCATGTTTGAATCCTGTGCTTCTCAGGCAGACTTCAGATCCAGGTTGCACTCTCAAATACCAGCGTAAGTTCTCTGAGAAGAGATGAAGATAGCACATTCTGGTGAAGGGTTTTGGGACCTGTTTTTCCATTCATAGGTCCTGGGATCTCTATGACTCACATGTCATAGTCACTTGTCCAGCCAGTTTGCCATACCCTAATCTCTTTCCGCATTTTGATACACTTCTATGGTACTAGATAAGAGTATGAAGTATAAATATGTAGCAAAAGTATAAAGAAATGTGGAAAGAGATAATTGTTCAATAAATTCTAGAAATTGGTTACTTTGGCAGGCATGGAAAGAGTAAAGCCAGGGAGTGGTACAAAGAAGGCATTGACAGTGGAGTAGATAAGGGTAAATAATATCATATCTTTGGCATATATTTAACTATTTTGTGTTGTATTTATAAATCTTCAATATGAAGTTACATTTCCAACTTTGCAGTGCAATAAAGCAGAGAGAGACTTTCATACAGTGAAGGTAGACTCAAAGTTTGATAATAAAAAACCAGCTATGTCAAAAATAAGACATCTCATGAAGATAATCAATAATCATAGAATGTAGACATGATAAAGAGACAAAATCAGAAGAAACTGAATGATTTTTGGATCTAGATAAAGCAGAAGCTTTATTAGCTAGAAACCATTCAAGTTATATATATTCCCAGAACTAAGGCAGCAAGAACCAATATCCTAAAATATAAAAGCTCACTAAAGATAAGCCTGACATTTAATTGCACTTTTTCTATGAGACATAGAACATTTAGAAAGGAACAACTGAGAGGCTAGACTTTTGGAAACTCCAAGGCTCTAGGAATGAGAAAGTTGATGTTCAGTGTGGGTAGAGCTGAAAAATGCCCCCAGGGCTTTGACTGTGACCTCCCTTAAGGAATTTTAATCAGCCAAATCTACCCTTCTTCCTGGAACACCTTGGAAAGGTAACTTGTGCCTTTGTACAAAAATTAATAAAAACAAAATCCAAGGAGAACATCTTTGGATAAGTCACATAGGAATTAAAATAATTTATTACCTTCAAAGTAACAACATGGCTAACAACTCCTCAGCTGAATGATGGAAGTCAAAAGCAATGACTTATAAGTGCTATGGTGACAATATCACCAATCAGGAATTCTATACTCTTTTGGGAATATCCTTCAAAAACATGGGTAAAATAATTCATAGAAGAAAAATAAGAGAGTATCCTGAAAATCCACACTAAAGAAAGCAACATTAAAATACTAAGGAGCCCAGCTTCAAAACAGTTGAATAGAGAAGCCATTCTGGAGCGACTCAAAGAAAATCAACTAAAAGCACAGGTGACTGTGAGGAAGGGAGGGACTAAAGGCTAAAACAAATCTGAAATAAGAGACTTGGAGATCAAACAAAACATAAGCACAGGACTTCATAAAGTGATTATCCAGCCCACAGAGGCTGCCTGTGTATCTCCCAACTGTATGCAGCGCAGCTCTGTCATTCTGGGAAATTTTTTTAAAAAGTAAATGGACTGAAATAATGCAGCTGACTCAAGCCACTCAAGGACAGATTTGGTATCTAAGGCTCCTCACCAACTTTGGCTTCCTCCAAACAGAGGTATGCTGCAGGCTGACTGCAAATTTTGCTAGCATACAAGGAAGAGTGAAAAGAAATCTGCTCCCTCCCCAGTGGACAGCTGGCTTTTGTTTTTACTTTTTGTATGCACCATAGTGGCTACTGGAACCTCTAGTGAAAACAAGATTAGGGACTTCAGTGGCAGTGGTGAGGGTACTGAGTAGAACAACATGACCCCTCCTGCCCTACAACTAGTGTGAAAGAGGGACACATACGGCAGGCACAAGATTAAAGGGGACTCCCCTCACTCTGCTACCAGCAGCTCAAGCAGCTCTGGGCTTGGAGGCACAAGGAGTGGGAAGTTAGCGCTCCTTCTCCAAGGAGTGGAAAGTTAGTGCTCCTTCTCCAAGGAGTGGGAAGTTAGTGCTCCTTCTCCCCCTGCCCTGCAGCCAGGCAGTGAAAGGAGCCAGTACAGAGGAGGCTGCACAAGTCTGAGAGGGGCCAACTGTACACAGGACCGGGAACAGCCTCAGGTTGTCTTGTCTGAGGGCACCACAGCAACTGGGAGAGCGATGCTGAGACCAACAGGGTAAGCAGGTGGGGGTAAGGCTGCTGGCTGATGATTCTGGCCCCAGAAGGCCCAGACTGGCCCAGCACCCAGCACTAACTAAACCATACTGCAGCCTTGGTGGGGTTACCCAGCGTGGATCTGGCCTCTGATTTAGACACTACCACATAACTATGGGTACCAGAGGAATTTTTTAGTCTTCTTTCTCTCTTTGTTTATTAGTTTTCCTTGTTCATATTTTGTAGTTCTGTTTATAGCAGTTCTGTATTTTGTAGTTCTCTTTGTTTATTAATTTTTATTTTCATTTTCCTGTTATTTTTTCCTCTTTTGTCTGTCCTGCTTCCCACTTTTGTCAACTATCTTTCTAGATTTTTTTTATATTTACATGTGAATGGACATTATCTCTAGCATTTCTGGTTTGCTTTGATATTCTTTTGCTTTCTTTTTCATCCTTTCTCTCTTGTCTTCCTTTTCAGTCTCCCAAAGCTTGGGTGATCACCTTTTGACCTTTAGTCTTGCTTCTACCATATTTCTCTTTAGTTACTGCTCTGTTTTGTCCCCATCCTGCTTAAAGTTACCCCTCACAGGGTAAAATCACTCTACCAAGGCAAAACTCACTGCATACAAGCTCCTGATTTATGTTGGATTTTGTTATGTAACTATAGATCTTGCTCCTATGGTTAGAGGTACCAAATTAAGTTACCATACTTTGTTAGCTTCTAGGCTGTGCTTGATGTTATTGTTATTGCTAATTGTATTGCTTTAGCCAGAAATTCCACATTTGATATAATCAATTGTTCACCCTTGTATGACAACAATGTGATTGCCTGGGGTCATAATCATCACCATAGCCCACTACTAAAGGAATTGGTATTGAGTCAAATAGAAATTTCTCAGCCCCAGTAAATTAGGAAGGTAGGCGCTTGGAACAAACACAAAGACCAAGAGCTAGCTATACCTAGAAGGCAACTCTGAGGAATAGATATTTCCTCTAGAAGCCACAGTACTAGTGATAAAGCTACCTAACATAAGTAACTTTGCAGCAATGACACAGAAAACAAATTAGAATTAAAAATTAGAAAATAACAAGAAGCAAAATACAACCCCAGATCTCCAGCCCAACCAGGACAAATGCAGGAGACAATGAGATAGAGGAAATCAGAAGCTGTCCACCTGAATTTCCTGAAAAAATAACAGCACAAGTCAAAAAAAAAAAGATGAATGAGGCTATAGAGAAAATAAAATCAGAAATAATATGTCAAGTAAAAAAAAAAGAGATAAAAACTATAACGATGTCTTTACTCAGTGAATGTACAGTACACATAGTTTTAAAAAATAGAGGAGCTTAGGAAAATGATAGAAACCATAAATGCCCAACAAAGGAAAGCAACTGGCTCCATAAAATAGATTCAACCACAGAGCCAAGAAATTAAAGGTTCTATTGAAAGTTTTCAAAGCCAAATGAATGAAAATGAAGAAAGAATATTAGACTTAGAACACAAGAATGTGATTAGTGATCATGAAAAGAAAGATCTCTTAAAAATAGCAAAGGAAGGCCAGAGATACTCAGTGGCACAAGTTCCTGATTGGTAAGTGCAAGGTGGTCATGGTGATGCCTGGTACTAAAAAAAAAAAAAAAAAAAAGAGAGAGAGAGAGAGCGAGACCTCCCACAGGGCAGACCAGCTAAAGGAAAGTAAGTCTATGCTCTGTGCTCCTCCATTACATCCCAGAAGGTGGGCCAGCTGGAAGACGGTGAGTTTGTGATCCAGGCCTCATCCATTGGATCCCATTTCAGCAGGCCAGCTGGAAGAGCGTAAGACCAACAGGAACCCCAGACGCAGGACAATAGTCCAGCACACCAACACATACACACACACACACACACACCTCTAGAGGGTGAAGTAGTCAGTGAAGCCAGTAATGTGGAAGCATCTGAAGTAGCAGCAAGGAGATAGCAGTTGGACTCTAGAGAACTCCACCAACAGAAGACCAATCCCAGCTTCCACATCCAAAGGCCAACCATACCCAATACATCTTTGGGATGTAACACAGACATTATCACAGAACTGTAAACACCAGAAGAAGAAACTAAACATAGACACCCCTGTGAGCCCACCAGCTGCCATCAGGGACTGAGAGCCAGCGCTAGTGTGGAGAACCAGCCAGCCGAGTTCCTGCATGCCTGCCACCATCAGGGGAGCCTCAGTGTAGCTGCGTATGTCTGGAGAAACCAGCCGTACAACCCCACATCTCCTTAGGGACCTAGGATAAGAGAAACTCAGGTGCCTGCCCCACTTCTCTACACTGTGGACAGGCAGAAAATGTGGGAAGCACTTGGTACCCCACCATCAGGTTGTCCAGAGGAACCCAGGAAAATGTCAAGATGAAGGAGCAAAAGGGCAACCTCAAACCCCTAGCCCACAAAGAATGAGTCTAGGAGACATAGAAATAGAAGAAATTGGAAATAGCACACCTGAAATTTCTCAAAGGATATCAGGCAAAGTAAAGAAACAACTTGATGAAGCTGTGAATGTAATCAGATCAGAAATAATATGTCAAGTAAAAGAACAAACATAATGAAAGAAATATTGAGCATATCTAAAGAAGATATAGACAAAAAAGAGGCGCATAGGAAAATGAGAGAAACCTTGAATGAACAATAGAGGAAAGAACTACAATGCATGAAACAGATTCAAAGAGATATCCAGGAAATTAAAAACTCCATTGAAAGCTGGAAAAACCTCTCAAAAGGAACTTAAAATAGACTTTTAGACCTTCAAGACAAGTTTGCAGCCAGCGATCATGAAAGGAAAGGTCTTTTGAAAATAACAAGGAACCATGAAATAAAAATTCAATGGCTTCAAGACAACATGAAAAATAATTTATGACTGGTAGGTGTCAGCAAAAAAGCAGGGGTCAACAAAAATAACAGAAAAAGACTATTTAGAGAAATAATAGTAGAACACTTCCCAAGAATAGAAAAGGACCTGACACACAGATAAGTGAGGCATATAGAACTCCAACTATCCATAACCAAAATAAATCTTCACCCAGACATATAATAACCAAGAGCTCAAAAATTCAGTACAAGAACAGAATATTAAAGGCTGTTAGAGAAAAGAAACAGAAAAACCACCAGAATCATGACAGACTTCTCAACATAAACCATCAAGTTGAGAAGAGCCTGGAATGAAGTGTTTCAAGTCCTGAAACACAACTTCTAACCCAGATTGATATATCCTGCAAAACTATCTTTCAAAATTAATTGACAAATAAGATACTTTCATCATAAAGAACAACTGAAGAAATTCATAACCTCCAAATCAGTTCTATGAAATATTCTGAAGTATATTTTAGAAAGAGAAAAAAAAATCACAATTTCAAGACCAACAATGGAGACAAGCCACCAAGCAAGGCAAGCAATTAACAGAGTGGAAAGACAAAGAAGCAACATCAGGAAAATCATATGTACAAACTAATACATATCAGTTACCATCATCACTGTAAATGGTATCAACTTACCAATCAAATGAAACAGACTGGCAGAATGGCAGATCTGACAATTTGCTGAATACAGGAAACATATTTAACTCAAAAGTAAATTCACAGACTAAAAGTCAAAGGATGAAAAAAATGACAAGAACTCAGATAAAACCAGGGGTGGCTATTTTATTTGCAGACAAAGTGAACTTCAAGCCAAGACTGATCAAAAGAGACAAAAAGGGTCACAACATACTTGTTAAAGGAAAACTCCAGCAAGAACAGATAACAATTACAAATATATATGCACCAAATACCAGCATCTTAACTAATAAAACAAATACTAACAGACATAAAAAATAAAATAAGCACTAGCATAATTGTAGTGGGAGAAATCAATATTCTACTGTTACAAATATACATATCAACTAGACAAAAAAATCAACAAAGAAATATAAGTTTAAATCAAACCTGTGGGCAAATGGAATTAGTTAGATATCTACAAAGTGTTCCACCTGACAACAGCAGAATACATATTCTCCACAGCTGGGTATGGGGCATTCTCCAAAATAACCACATACTAGCTCATAGAACATGTTTAAGTAAATGCTACAGAATTTAAATCATCCTATACATATTATCTGGCCATAGTGCGATGAAATTGAATATTAATGGCAAAAGAAATCACAAAACTACATAAACACATGGAAATTAAATAACACCCTCCTGAACAACCATTGGGTCACAGATGAAATTAAAGAATGATAATGCTGATACAACATACCAAAATTTATGGGATGTACTAAAACCAGTTTTATGAGGGAAATTCATAGCAGTGAACTCTCACATCAGGAAAACAGAGCAAGCTCAAATAAACAATCTAATGTTGAACTTCAAACTTCTAGAAAAAGAAGAACAGGTAAGACCAAAGTTCATAGGAGGGAAGAAATTATAAATATTAGAGCAGAAATTAATGCAGTTGAGACTAAGAAAACAATACAAAGAATCAATGAATTGAACAGATGGGTCTTTGAAAGACTAAATAAAATTGATAAATCATTAGCCAACTTTATTTTAAAAAGGAAGGAAAAGACTCAAATACATGTTAGTAATGAAAAGGATAAATCTTAGGGATGTTGCAGAATTCTAGAAGATAATCGATACCTATTTTTGAGAACCTTTATTCTAACAAGATGGAGAACACAAAAGAAATGAACAGATACCTAGTTACTTAAAAATTACCAAAGTTGAATCAAAAAGTTATAAAAATTCTAAATAAACCAGTATCAGTGTCTTACTTACTTTTCACTAGTCGCTGAGACAAAATACCTAATGCCCAAAGTTGGGAAAGGAAAGATTTATTTCTTACAGTTTTTGGAGGGTTCAGTCCATACTCAGTTGGCTCCAAGGCAGGGTGGCATGGCAGGGCCGCAGTTCATGGCAGCTGCAAACAGCAAGGTGGAAACCGGCAAGAGAGAGAGACACCCCTTCTTCCTGCCATTACATCACATCCTGGCTCCACCCCCTAGGAGGGTGTAGCACTGACACCATCAATCCAAGCACTAGACAATGAACCAGTCACAAATGTACAATGCAAATACATGAGGCCTGGGGGCCACTAACATAAACCATGACAATCAGTCAATGAAATTGGAGATGTATTTAAAAACCTACCACAAAGAGAAGCCCAGGTCCTGAGGGATTCACTGCGGAATTCTGTAAGAAATTTGGAGAAGATCTAATGCCACTACTCCTCAAACACTTTAATGAAATTGAAAGGGAAGCAACATTACCAAAGCCATTCCTAAAAGTGTTCCCCTGATTCCAAAACCAGAGAAGGATCCAACCAAAAAATAGAACTATAGGCCAATCTCTGTAATGAGCATAGATACAAGAATCCTCAATAAAATACTGGCGAACAGAAATGAAACCAATTATCAGGAATATTACACACCATAACCACTTAGAATTCATTCTAGGGGTGCAGGGAGGGTTCAACACACTCAAATTAATAAGTGTAATACACTATATCAATAGAGCCAAGGAAAAAAATCACATGATCATCTCAGTAAACACAGAAAAAGCATTTGACACAGTCCATTACCCACTGATGATAAAAGAAAACTCCTACTGAAAATTTGAATAGATGTTTTTATTTCAATCTGATAAAAGCCACCTATGACAAACCAACAGCCAACATCATACTAATGTGTCAAAATCTGAAAACTTTCACTCTAAAATTAGGAACAAGACAAGGATTTCCACTATCACCACTCATATTTAATATAGTTCTGAGAACATTAGCCAGAGAAATTAGACAAGAGAAAGAAATAAAAGGAATAAACATAGGAAAGTATCATTATTTGCAGATGACATGACTCTACACAGAAGACCCCAAAAACTCAACAAAAGATTTCTAGATCTAATAATCAAATTCAGTCATGTAGCTGGATATGAAGTCAACACTCAAAAATCTGTAGCAGTCCTACACACAAATAACAAACTTACAGAGAGAGAAATTAAGGAAACCATGTCTTTCACAATAGCATTCAAAGAATGAAATACTTGGGAATCACTCTAACAAAAGAAGTAAAAGATCTTTACATTAGAAATCATAGGACCCTGAAAAAGGAGCTCAAAGAGGATCCCATAAAATAGAAAGATATCCCTTGCTCTTGAGTAGAAAGAACCAACATAGTAAAAGTTGTCATAGTACCAAAATTGTTGCACAGATTTAATGCAATCCAAATCAAAATATCAATAACATACCTCATAGTACTAGAGAGAACATTACTGAACTTCATTTGGAATCATAAGAGACCCAGAATAGCAAAAACAATTCTGGGCAACAAAGGCCAAGCAGGTGACACCACAACCCCTGATTTGAAATTATACTGCAGAGCTGCTACAATGAAAACAACATGATACTGGCAAAAAGAAAAGAAAAAAACAGACCTGAGGATCAATTGGACTGATTAGAAGATGCAGAAACAATTTGAAACACATTCATCCATCTTATCTTCAACAATGGGGTCAAACACCCGAAATGGAAGAAAGATAGCCTCTTTAATAAATGGTACTAGAAAAACTGATCCCATGTGATAAAGATTAAAACTTGTCTTTCACCATGCACTAAACTAAAATTGAAATGGATCAAAGATCTAAATATTAAAGCAGAAATACTAACTCTGATGGAAGAGAGATTAGGTAGAACTCTTGAAGACATACGAGTAGACAAAGCCTTTATAACCAAACTCTAATTCACATGAAATATTACAGAGTCAACAACTAGGATCTCACTTTATGAAAAACCTTCTGCCCCACAAAAGAAATCACTTACAGAGTAAACAGACAACCTACAACCTGAAAAAAAGTTTTGCTGCTGTTCTTCAGAGAAAAGACTGGTATCTAGAATATGTAAAGATCTAAAAAGAATCAACCACTTCAAATTTAAAGGCACAATCCAAAAATGGGCATATGAGATGAATATAACTTCTCAGATGAAGAAATAGAAATAGCAAATAAATGTATGAGAAAATGTTCAATACCACTGGTCATTCAAAAGATACAAGGCCGAGATTCCATCTCACTCCAGAAAAAGTGGCAATTATCAAGAAATCAACCAAGAACAAATATCAGTGGGTCTGTGGTGAAAAAGGAAACCTTCTCCACTGTTGGTGGGAGTGTAGATTCATGTAATTACTGTGGGAAACAGTACGGAGATTCATCAAAAAACTAGGACTAGAGGTTCCATTTGATCCAGCTATGGCTCTCCTTGGCATTTTCCTGAAAGTATAATTATAACATTTTCCTGAAATAATTAAAAGCATCATACCACAGTGATATATACAATACACATCCATGTTCCTAGCAGCACAGTTCATAATAGCTAAATCTTGGAAACATCCCAAATCTCCATCAGCCAATGAATGGATAAAAAAAGATATGGTATTTTTATACAATGAAGTACTACTAAGCCACAGAGAATGATAAATTTGAAATATTTTTAGGTAAATGAATGCAACTAAATAGCATACTGTTAAGTGAAAAAATTGGACACACGTGTAAATATCGCATTGTTTCTCTGGTGGGAAAAACTGAACATGTGAATAAGGACCAAAATGTATAGATATTATGAGACAGAAAGAAAATGTTCAAATGAAAGGGGTGCAGGGCTGGGGGCAGGGGAAAGGATTGGGCAGAAAAAAGAGAGAACAGAAAGATAAAATGGAAGCAATACATATGTAAATAAGAAGAAAGGTAGAAGGGAGGAAAGGAGAATGGAAAAAAAGAAGCAAGATATATTATGTACAGGTACAAATTCTGCATGATGAATGTGATTTTTAAAATTTTATTTAAAGAGGAAAAAAAAGCAACACAGAAAAAAGGATGGAAATAATACAGAATTTCAAAAAAAACAGTAAGAAATCACTAGTTGATAAATTACATATTGTCCTCTTAGAAATAGTTATTCATGTTATAAAATTAAAGCATACAATGTGGACAGATGAATGTGATTACTAGGTATATCTAAACTGTGTCAATAAATTTAATTAATGATAAAAATACTAAGGAATGAAAATGTAAATTGTGTGTAAACCTAAATGAATACTGATTGTATTAAGAAATAACCAAACTGTCTTGTGAAGTATTAAACACAAAAATAATGAAATACACATGACAATAGTACTACAAAAGATGCAAAGGTTGTAAATACATTTAAAATGGTGTGAACACCTTTCATTGCTTTGAAGTTGTGAAAATACAAACACATTTCATATTTTAAAGAGGCAAAGATATATATAATTTAATCTCTTTTTATATTCCTAAAAAGTGGTAGACAATAGACTAGTGATAAAGAAAGAATGAAAAGAGCACATTAACCCTAAAGTAGGCACAAAAGAAGAGTACAGAACAAGTGAGGCAAATTGTATATAAGTGGTAGTTTATAGATCAAATGTAGGAAGATTAAATATTTCAATTAAAGACAAAACTTTTCAGACGACGTTTTTTTTTTCAAAAAAGAGTTGTGAAATTTGGCAAATGACTAAATTTGAGGAAATGGCAAAATGTGTGAATAAAGTTTAGTAAGCAGTCTGGGTTCAGAAGAATATAAACATAAATATACCTATAAGGACTTTGAATATTTTTCTATAAGTTAGAATTAATACTGCTGTTTCCAACCTCTGCACTGTGAGGTGAAGAATTGAAGTGTGAAGAAAGAACTAACCCAGATGTTCTATGGAATCATTTAGCTAATGATCCTTTTAATATCTTTTGACACACACTTCTCAGAATACCTGCTACCTCCGCACTGGTTTGACTCAGTGATTAAAAGCACATCCTGAGGAGTCAGATGGCCTGGCTTCAAAGCCCTCTTTGAAATATTGTGTGACTTTAACACTTTATTTAACTCTTCTGTGTAGCGGTGTTCTCACTCAAAAACTGTGATTAACAAAATTTAATCTCTTGGAGGATTTTAGTAACAATCAAGCAATTTAATCTAGTTAAAGCTTAGAAAAATCTCTGGGAAACAACAGCTACTGCATACAGGGCAGGTATTTGGAGTCTCTCCCTGACTCCTCTGGTTAGGTTGCCTCCCATCCCTCCCTAAGGCTTCTCCCATCTGTTCTGAGCAATGACTTCCACTCTGGTTTTTCAAAACAATCCCATGCAATTTTGCATTTTTAGAAAATTTCATTAAAATCTAACACCCGGGTAATCAAAGAATTCACAGATATGACACCAAAAGCACAAATAAAAACAAAGAAAAAATACACAATTATACTTTATTAAAACTTTTGTGCTTTACAGGACATGATCAAGAAAAATTTTTTTTAAAACCTAGGATGAAAGAAACATTTGCAAGTTATACATCTGATAAAGAACTTTCATTTAGACTATTTTTTAAAAGTCTCAATACTAGCAAGACAAAATGGGCAAAATATCAGAGTGGACATTTTTCCAAAAGAAAGTATAAAAATGACCAAGTGCATTAAAAGATGTCAACACCATTAGCCCTTAGGAAAATATAATTTAAAACTACAATAAAATTTCAGTTTACATTAACAAGGATGATTATACCCAAAAAAGACACACACTGTCAAGTGTTGGAGAGGATATGGAGAGACTAGAACCCTCATACACTGCTAGTGAGGATATGAAATACTGCAGCAGCTCTAAAAAAGAGTTTGGCAGCCCTTCGAATTGCTAAATACAGAGTTACCGTATGACAGAGCAATTCCATGCCTAAATGCATACTCAAAAGAAATGAAAACTCAGGATCTGTCAACTTACATAAGCTTAAAACACTTTTTGTCTATATAAGTTTATATAAACAAAAGTATAAGTTTATATAAACAAAAAGTGGTATTCATACAATGGGATATTGTCAACAGGAAAAAGGACTGAATTACTAATGCATTCTACAATGTGGATGAACTAATATTATGCTAAGTAAAAGAAATCTGTCTCTGTCTCTATCTCTGTCTCTGTCTCTCTCTCTCTCTCTCTCTCTCTCTTGCTTCCCTCCCCTTCCCTATCTCCTCCTTTTCTCTCTCTCTCTTACCTCCCTTTCCCCACCCCCTCTCCCTCTGTCTCCCTCTTTCCCTCTCTCTCTATCCCCCTCCCCTCTCTCTTTTGTCCTTTCTCATACACACATAGTATGATTCAATTTATATGAACTAGTAAGAACAGGCAAATGTATAGATAATGAAATTAAATTAGCACTTGCCTAGGGGTCAAAGGACAAATGGAAGGAAATGGAGGGTGACTGCAAATAAACACAGGAGCTCTTTGAAGGGTAATGAAAATGCTCTAAAATTATAGTGATGATCATACAGCCTTGTGAATATACTAAAACCCTCACTCTTCAAGTGGTTGGATTGTATAATATATGAATTATACTGCAAAAAAATTGTTTTTTTAAAAATCTAGCCCAGGGAATATTTTCCTCTTACAGGCTGTCGCAAACTGACTGCTTTTGTGTAAATTTCTTACCTCTTCAATGAGATGTTAAAAGAGGAAGTAAAGCTTCCTCTTTTCCCTTTCTCAGTTCCCTCTCAGGTCCAGAAGCTCCAGGGGGATCATTATAAAGGGAACAGCCCAGAAAATATAGGACACACAGCTGGTGACAGTGACAAGACTGCATGTGTCACACAGGAAACACAGATGAGCTTGTCTAAACAAAATCTGGAGTCAAGGGATACGAAGGCTAGCTTAGCTTGTAGTTCACCTAAATTCTAACGCAACCTAATGAGAGAGTGTGTCCTCCTGGCTCTTTGCTCCTCGGAAAGTGTAACATGGTTTTAAGAAGTTTTCTATTGAAATCTGTAAATGATAGTTTTAAATGAAGGAAAAAGAGATGACAGACTTGATATGTACATGGTGCTCATAGGAGTTTCCACAAGAAGGGAACGTGAACTCTTCCAGAAATGCTTTAGGGGATGACTCCAGGACCCCTCACTCTGTATAGATGACCAGACAGTAACCCCTATTTTCTTTCAATAACCAGGGTACTTTTGCATCCAATCCAGTTTCTGCAGCTTCTTTGCACCTATTTTACAACTTCTGATATCAGATGTTAGACTCTTGTGTTACATAGTAACAATTTACTATCACACGCCATCTGAATCTCTGCATCATTGTCTAATAAGTGGTCATCTAATCTCTGCTTTAAAGCTGACAGTGAAGAGGATTTACAAGTCCTAAGTAGATTTTTGAATCCACACAAAGCAGACTTCTCTGGTCTTTTCCATATGGCAGATTTCTTGAAAACAGTCATTATGGAATTTCAACACACACCCTCTAGATAAAGCACTAAAAGTATCTTCAGTGGCTTCTGATGTGACAAAGTTTTAAAAAGCTTATTACCATCCTGGTTACTCTTAATCTCTCAAGTAACATGGTATGATAATTCTGCCAAGCCCGTCTCCATACCTATAAAAAGAAATGGGTGGTAACGCCTATGTTGCTAAACTAGTAAAATGAATTATTATATATAAAATGCATCTTCCATTTAAAACACTTCATAAATACAAACTTTTAAAATACACCTGCCATCCAGGAGTGGTGGTGCACACCTATAATCCTAGCACTTGGGAGGCTGAGGTAGGAGGATCGTTGTAAGTTTGAGAACAGCCTACGCTGCAAAGTGAGTCCAAGGTCAACCTGAACTGCATAGCAAGACCCTGTCTCAAAAAGACAAAAATAAATAAATAATAAATAAATAAAACAAATCTGCTTCTTGAAGGGCAAATTGGCAAAACATACTAGAAGCTTGCAATGCTAAATTTGGTCTAAGGTATCACTGGGAAGCTTGTTTGAAATAAAGAATCTTAGACCTATCTGATATCCATTGAATCCTCCTAGGCATTTTAACAAGTCACCAAATGTATCCTGTGCACACTAAATTTTGAGGAATACTATAGACTTTAAAACACATAAACTCTTATTTGGTAACTCCTATTTTAGGTATTTTTCCCAAGAAATGAGGAGGTAAATGTAAAAGAGATGTGCAAAAAGTATATAGTATTTTTATAATACCAAATCCTTGAAGAAATGTAAAACTTTACTAAAAGAAAACCAACCAGGTGTTTCCTGGTTCATCTGTGAGCTGGCACACGCTTCTGCAAACACAGATATGTGTTTAGTGTAACACAAAATGGCATTAATGTCTCCACCTAGATTACCTCTGGTAGAGAACCAAGACATTTGTCTCTGTTATCTCCCAGTGGCTAAAAAAATCACCAGTTTGTCTAGATGTTTACTCTTCTCTGTATGATGATCATGTAGCTTATCACCAACATGTGATCTGTGATGTCATAATTAATTCGAGAAGGAAGAGCAAAGACAACTGGGGAACTGCTCAAAGTTTATTTCTGAAATTTGCAAACTGTCAATGAAATAACAATTCTTTTTTATTTTTAACTGAGAACTGTGTTCAGCTCTTTTGTGTCTCAGTCATTCATTGTTATCTTTGTTGTTATCTGTTGTTCTCACAGAGTTGCTGCATTTACTGTGTGAACACAAAAAGCCTTTCACTGAAATCAAATTCAGTTTGGGAAATTCCTGAGAAAAGTATGTCCACTGAATACCTGATTGAACATTATGAAACTGTTCTTCACGTCTGCACTCCCAAGATCCCTTGATTTTTATTTATGTATTTATTTGCTTTATTTGTCACAGCTGTCATCATCTACCATTTATTTCTTTTATTTTATTGATTGATTATCAGGCTCTCTGTACTAGAAATCTAGGCCTACAAGAACAAGGAGTTTCCTCTCTTTTTGATAACTGTTTCTACAGTACTTAGCATCTAACATCTTGGAAATGATTGATATTTATCCAATGAATTTATGCAAAATATCTCAGGTTCCTTAGAACCACTGGTCTTGCTGGGTTAGGAAGAAGAGTCCTTTACCTTTACTATTTTGACTATATCCACGGTAGAGAAAGCCTTTATTATCTGAGATTTTAAGAAAACAATTTTGTTCTATACCTATTAATCCAAAGGATTACAATGGATAAGAAAATCTTAGAAGTCCCAGTAATTTCATCTAAGCCAGCATGCACACAGCCAAAACCTCCAATAAGATATGGGTCTGGACAGAGTGAACAATCTAGGAACAGCTAACCACGTCACGGTACACTAAGATCCAGAATTTATGAAATCTGAAAGAACCAGGTCTGAGGAAAAATGCAAATTCCATAAAAACAAGGAAATAATCTGCTCATACAGGCAAAATAGTGCCTGACGCATAGAGATTCCCATCAACTAAAGGGAATTCATACAAACATTAAAGTGCTCCTGCAGGTACAATGCTTTGGCATACTAGAAAACAAAAAAGCAAAATTGGAAATTTCACTTACAGTACAATACCATTTTTGTTCAGGTACATGTGTATGTACAAACAGATGGAAGAACATACCAAAATGATTACAGTAGTTATAGTTGTCTCCAGGTAGTGAGATGAGAAATGATTTTCGCTTCTTTTAATTTCTTCAGTCGTATCAATTGGTCAATGCATGTTTCTTCCACCTATTATAAAAAATGTAAACTATCTGCATGTTATGTGTTAAGTGTAGATGTTGTTCTTTAAGGACATTCCATCGTTACTCGTGACCTCAAGATGTGAGCCTCTTGCATAACTTCAGGATGCCTAAGGAAGTCCTTAGAGACTCAGCTGGCAGAGTGCTGAAGGAGGAGCAAGAGGCTCCTCCTATTTCTCACAGTCACCTCTGACTCTTAAAAACTCCTCTGTCTGCCAGCACACAGCAACACAGAAAACTATTCTGTCAAATACAAGACAAAAACAAAGGTAAGAATGATAGCTGGGGCAAGAAGCTGAGAAGGAAACACTCAGAATCTAAAGAACCTAACTGGAGCTTGGACTCACAAGCCTAGTCATGCTATTGAATAATTTGTCTCATTGAATGGTTGCTTTTTCATGTTAAAACCAAGCTGCTGTAAGTCCCTAAGACCATTTGGCTTCTCTCAATCGGAGAAAAAGACGTGAATTTGATTAGTGAGTCATTACATATTCAATTAGTGCTGCTTCTTAAATTACCACGGACACAGTGTTTAAGGCCAGTGACTTGATCACATGTTAAGGATTCTCTTTCCTTTTGTCTCAGTTAGACACTAATGACTGGTCCATTCCCTGGCAGGAGACAATGGCAAAGAAGGTGGCAGTAATTGGAGCTGGGGTCAGTGGCTTGATCTCTCTGAAATGCTGTGTGGATGAGGGACTCGAGCCCACTTGCTTTGAGAGGACCGAAGATATCGGAGGGCTGTGGAGGTTCAAAGTAAGTGAGATTTTCTTGCTTCTTGAATAGATTATGCTGCTATTTCAGGGTGACCCATAGCTACTAAAAGAACTTGTGAGATTTCATAAGCGACTTTGATCCGATTTCATTTTGAAAATTTTTTTTTACACAGCTGTACAAGAGCTGAAGTCATAGGTTGGTACCTCTCCCCAGGTCAGTACCATGCTAACCCAGGTGGCCAGCCAAGCTACGTAAATGATTTCTTCTTTTGTATCTAACAATCATTGTACAACACAGATTTTTGTCATTCTCTGATACATGAGTTAGGGAATATACTAGTAGAGGATACTTTAAAAACTTGAGGTAGCAAGAATTGTTTTCAAGACACCAGTTGTATTTTGTCACTAGCCAAGTGCTTTATCAGGGAATGCATACCCTTCTGACTTTTGGCTTTGTTAGAGCCCAACCAAAAAAACCGTTATGTTTGTTTTCTATGTAATTCTTAAGCACCTGTGGCATTCCTTATAATCATGCCCTAACTTGCACTCTTGTTCAAAACACAGGGACAGTAATCTTAGAGTCATATGTCAGCTATATCTAGATAAGTAATTAAAATATTTGAGAACCAAGGTGAACAAAAGGTTTGAATCCACAAAGGATACACTCTCATATTAGCAGAGAGCATCCAAAGGGTTCTTCCTACAGGTCGGCCGACTAGGGAGATGGAAAAATCATGGCCATCAGAAACAGTGATTTTTAAAGGTGTGAGTTAATAGACTTTCAGGATCAGAATCTCTTAAAGATTTCTAATAAGAATCTCAAACAAATCCTATAATTAGATAAGTATAGTAAACATTGCACAAATACCAACTTTAGAAATCCATTCATTCAACTATGCAAACACATTCAGAGTCAACAGTAAAGAAATTGATCCATATGAGACAGATAGCTTAGCAGAAAAGAACAATGGAAAAACAGCTTGAATCATACTCATTTCTTACTAACTACTGATCACTAGAATCATCATAGTCTTTCCTGCGAAGGTGATGTAATATGGTGGTCATTCCTATCTTAACCAAAGGCATATTATCTTTGTTCATTTCAGGTTCACAGGTAGAATTTTTGTTGTTGTTGTGCCTAGGTGGATTTTTAATCCAAGGGGAAAATATAGAAATCATAATAACTTTCTGTTACATAATAAATTTATCACTGTTGCTTTATTATCCAATTTGTAATTTACAGCCTAAGACCCAATGTTCCTTATTTATTAATAATTTGTTAGCAGAAGAAATGAAAATTATTTAGAGTGTTCTATCAATGATATGAATTGATGAATTCTAGGAAGTTATTTCTTCTCCCAAACATTTCTGTTGTCCTATTTTCCATATCTGAAGATTAGAGAAAGTTTCCTATTGATTGGAAAAGTTAGATTACAACCATGATTTCCCTTTAGTCACTAGCCTGTTCTGCCTCCTTTATTTTTCCTGATCCTTTGTATTCATAAAGAAATCAAGTATATGGTACAGTTTTCCTAGACGCTTACTTGTTTTGTTAGTTGGTTCTGGATAAGGACCTTTTCCCCAGCTTTATATACTCAGTTGTTTTAATTAATCTTCATACAATCTTCTAGATATCTCTATCTCTATCTTGTTCTCTTTCCTTTGTCTCTTACAATGTGACTCCTCCAAGGTCTAATGTAGCAAATGAATTTATTTCTCAAAATATTCTTTTCAAAGATATTGAAGAGGCGCTAGGAATTCTGTCAGAGAATGGCAAATGACTCAGATACAATCACTACCCTCAACAAAATTTTAATCAATTGTCCTGACCATTGCCTATTATGATTTATACAGTGCTTGGTTAGAATACTATACTTGTACTTCTACTAAAACAGTCTAATGTTGCATTAACTTTTCAGCATTCACAAAATAAATACTAGCATTTACCTAATTATCTGCATATGCATATTAACAATAACGTCCTATACTATTTACTAATAATGCCAATTTAAAGCTGAAAAGCCAATGATACATGATGTGGCTAAATTGACTAAGTGATACAGTGATCCTAAATCAGCCAAAATATTCTGAATAAATATATATGACCTCAACATCATTCTTCTTTTCACAATACACTGAAGATTCATACTTAGTTGGTTATCAATTAAAACCCCATAGTCTTTTCAATTTAAGCAATTAACAAAAGTCACTATTATCCTATCCTTGTGAAACTATCTGGAAGAACTCACACCTGTGAAATAAACATTAGTTGGTTTGACCAGTGATCAACAACATTTTATTCAAAATTTCAATCAATTGTCATCTCTGCTATGCCTGTCTGTTTTGGGCATGCACAAACTTAATTGTACATCTCTGCCAAATTTATTGATTAAAATGTTCATTGCAAGAAGATAAAAACATGAAGCCAGTACCTGAGATATCACCAAATGAAACTTTCCATATGGTGCCATCTCCATACCTACTATGATCTACCTGTGTTCTCTATTTGTTCTACTCTTTATGGCCTTGCTTCTGTTTAGTTGGCCTGTGCTTAATAATGGCACATTCTGTTCACTTAAGTACTATGAAGGACCGTCTCAGAGTAAAGAGCCATTTCCTTTCCAAAACAGGTAACAGACTTAGCCTTGTCTTACTTGCAGAAGTTCTCCTAGATAAATTTAATCACAGAATAATTCAGTATAACAGGTTTTATACTCTGCTACACATTTAATGCCAAATTTAAAGTGTTAGGTATGTATAATTTGCAGGCAAGAAAATATAAAATACCATAGTTCTTTTTATCAGTTTAGATATACTTTCATTAATTTTCTATGATATTTTTTCTTTTTTAATTATTTGAGACAAGTTCAAGCTACATGGTCCAAGCAGGCCTTCACCTCACTGCATACCCCAGGGTGGCCTCAAACTCCCTGCGATCTTCCTACCACAGCCTCCCAAGTGCTGGGCCTTCAGGCATGTGCTGCACAACTGGCAGATTTTGCTTAATATTTTTTAAAGAAGTAATGTTTGCATGCATACACTAAAACAAAGTTTAGTGTACTATCAGAAAACTATGTTTTATGCATAAAACAGAACAAAGTTTATGGCATAAATATCAGCAAAGCCATTTTCATGTTTCTAATATACATCCAAATGCCCATTTTAATACCATTAAGTCATGTTCACAGTGACCAAAAAAAAAGTTTCTGGTTAATATTGGTCATTCTTTCATTCTTTAAAAAAAAAAAAAGTACTGACTCAGTGCCTACTGTGCATCAGACATGTGCTAAGTGCTAAATATACAGTAAATATACAGAATTGCAAGCTCTGTACTTAGGAGAGAAGTACAAAATGAAAACCCTTATCAGAGTACAATCTTATAAGGGCTGATACACTGAATTCTATGAAAGCATAGAACCTCATTCAGCAGAGAATAGCACAGGGTTCCACGTGTCATTTGTCTTAACGGTAAGTAGAGATGAGGCATGTGAATATGAAGAAACGCTCTTTCGGGCAGAGTAAACAGCATTTGCAAACTTACGGAAGCTTAGAACCTGGTACACTTAAGAGAATAGAAAGTCGCAGCCTATTGCTAGTACACAGATACAGGGGGCTCAGAAATGACTGCTGAGACTAGAGAAAATAGCATAGGGTCCAATCTCCTGACTGTGCCCTGTGCTAGTCAGTGTTCCCTTACCCTGAGGGCAGGAAAGAAAGGGAGAGGTATCTATGCTGAGAAGTTTAACTAAAGGACTCTACCAGGGATCAAAGACAGTGATTTAGGGAGCTATCTGCTTAATAGGAATACAGCTGAAGCCAGTGATACGGTCCTAGAGGTGACAATTCCAAAATTCATTGCACAATCAGGATCAGCTAGGGAGCACTACTAAAATGTGCACATCTGGGCTGTACCAAAAAAACTCAGACTTTAGATTTTTCAAAGCTCCCTAGAATATTTCTAATGCATATGACCCAATGACACATTTGAGGAATCACAACATTGCCTCTAGCTGTAGGAAAAGTAAGTAAAAAGATTCAATCATATTCATTTCAAGCTATGAAACAGATAGATGTAAAATTCATCCAGAAGAAAGAAAAGAAAATTATACAATTTTAAAGAATGCAATTTTGCAAAATACAATTTTTATTATTTTCAGTTCATTATAGCAACTATTCATGAGATAGTAACTATCCAAGTATTGATTGCTAAGGTCAAAATAACAGTGTTCCACAAGGAAAAAGGCTATTTTATAAGCTTTTACAATTCACATTTGTAATAAGTGAGTCACTTTTGCTGTATAAGTTTGATTTATTACCCTTAAGCTTAGTTACATTTTTACAATCTTTTTATTTTCTAGAAGACAGATAATAGGAAACAGGGAGATAGACTATTTGCAAGTGGGAAATGGGCTAAGAGGTGGAAGAATGAGGAAAGGGAGGGGAAGAGGTGATAAAAAGAATTAAATAGGTTATGTACATGTATCAACTCCTCCACGATGAATGTAATCATTATGTACTGCAAATGTGTGCTAATAAAAATATTAAAAATAAAAAATTTTAAATAGCCTTCTTATTTTGATAGGCAAAGAAAAACTGCAGTCCAGCTCAAGATCAAAAGATCCTAGATTCAAAATCGGTGTTATTTTAACTACCTGGTTTCATCATACAGTTTTCTGATATTCTGAAAGGTCTAAACTAAGAAAATCTTCTAACATGATCATTTACATTAAACAAGTAAACTGTACCAATTTCTACAGACCAGAGACATTTGTGCATCAGTACAGTTTTTAGGCAATGCTTATAATTTAAATAAATGTGTGAGTAAAATTTATGTTTTGGAAGCAGCATTCCTTTGGATGAAGCCTATGTGTTTTTGTCCCAAACTTCTAATATATTTAAATTTAATATAATAATAAGCTCCTTGAACATAGAAACTGTGTTTGTACCGTTTGCATCTTATCCCTAACTCCAAGCTTGAGGTCTTGGCAAAATAAGCATTTGAGACACACACACATTTTTTTTTTAATTTGAAAGAGAATAAAACAAAGGGGGACAGTACAGAGCAGATCAGAACAGGACAACATAGGCTACACAGTACTTTACATTAAGTCAACTGGACATCAACAGTAGCTAATACCATATCTCTTACTCTGCTATAGTTGAGCATAGTTTCAAATACAATAATATCAAACATAACACAATAGTATAAAGCCATGCATAGAGTGAAAGAATTACAGGGCTTTCTGAACTGAATAACAGAAAATGATCAATGGGTAATATAATATCTCATTTTTGATAAAAAATTTTGTTTGAACTATCACACATATTCAAATTCCAATAAGACACAATGTGATAGATAGAACCAACGGTAGTAGAACAAAAAAAGCATGGTAGGACTTCTAAGAAGGATAATATTAAATCAGCAATAGCTGTCATAATGCTTTGTTTTCTTCAGAACAGCTGTTCATATCATCACGTATGATATAGTCAAACAAAACAGGATAAAACCATTCCAATTGATGATTGAAAACTTTGAAAGACTTCAAAGCTATACGATGGGGACTCATGCTTACCATAAAGTCTTATATACTCTTATCAAATCTCATACTGGGGAGACTATATGGTATTTACCCTTGTGAGTTTGGTTTATTTCGCTTAAGAGAATGGTCTCAAGTCATGTCCATTTATTTATAAATATCTCAATGTGATCATTCTTTATAGCTGAGTAGTACTCCATTGTATAAAAATGCCACAACTTTTTTATCCATTCCTCAGTTGATGGGCACTTAGGTTGTTTCCAAGATCTGGC
>PVJX010019618.1:0-34619 GCA_004027295.1 Dolichotis patagonum | reverse complement strand
TTATTCGTCTGCTTAGTAACTGATGACGCTAGCCAATCAGCTTGCTGTACCTATCTCTGTGTGATTGGATACCTGACTAAATATAAGCAAGTGCCCTTCCCGGCGCGAAAAAGAAGAAGCACGGAAGCAGCGCAGGGTGGAGACCTGTGCTGGGGAGAGCTCTCAGCGGTCACGGGAAGGGGAACGAAATAAAGACGTCTGATCACCATTTACTTCTTGTCGTGTGTCTTCCTGCCGGCCGGGAACGCGACACCGACAACAAGATGATCTACAATGGTTACCATGATGTCTCAGCAGTGTATAATAACATTAATAAAAATGAAGCATTGGAGATATTATAAGACTTAAAAAGCAAGTAATAATAAAACCAGAGTGGGTATCTTAGTGAATCTTGTCATCTTCAGTGTAGTTGCTTATACTCTTAGACTTGATGCTGTCAATCAGAACAGATTTGAATAAAATCAGTCAATACAAAGTAGCAATCTAACAAACCTGATTCAAATAATATCAGTCATAATAAGACAGTATAAGTTATACAGGGCTTCAGATTAAGTTGATAGGAAATTAAGGATGATTACCATAATATGTCCTCTTATTTTTGGGATAGCTGACCGTGTCCTCAAGTCTAGTGTAAGTAGACAAACTGAAATAGCATGTCACCCATCTAAGCAGACTGATGAGAATAATGTAGATTTTAAATCTTGTTACCCCATTAACAATATCCTCTGCCTTCCTTTTTTAGACAATTCCTCCCGTTTCACTCCCATAGGGTGCACTGCTTATTTTGGGTCCCACTGACTCCCTATATAGAGCATCTCAATGGACCCTGTCTCCAGATCTATTCTGCCTGTGTTTCTGTTAGTATTTCGAGGCCCTCTATACTAGAGATTATAGCCAATCTTCTCTGCCTCATTTCTGCTATTCTATTTTTCTGCCATTCATAGCTATTTTTCTGTTCCACTCCACTGTCTGTGCCATTCACTGAGGCCTCTCTGTCACTGTTCCTGAAATGCTCGTATCCTTGTTCTCTCTAAAATGTCCTTCAGTATTTTTTGTAGAGTTGAATTGGTGGTCACAAATTCTCCAAGTTCCTCTTTGTCATGGAAGCATCTCGCTTTTCCATTAATTTCTAGAGAGAGTTTTACAGGATACATCAATCTGGGCTGGAGGTTGTTCTCCTTCAGGGCTTGAATTACTTCACTCCAAGCTCTTCTTGACTTGATGGTCTGTGTTGAGAAGTCTGACATGATTTTGATGGGTTTTCCTTTATAGGTGGTCTGTTTCTTTTCTGTGATGGCTTTTAATATTCTGTTCTTATATTGAATTTCTGGGATCTTGATTATTATGTGTCTGGGTGTAGCTCTGTTTGGGTTGTAGGTGGCTGGAGTTCTGTATGATTCATACTTCTGCATATCATTTCTTTTTTCTATGCTTGGGAAATTTTCTTTAATAATTGCTGTGAATAGCCTTTGTAATTCCTCTGGTTTGATTCCTGCTTCTTCATTCACTTACTTGATTCTTAAGTTATAGATCCTCTTGTCATCTTCCAGTCTTTGTATGTTTACTGCCTGCTCCCTTGTTATTTTTAAGAGATCTTCCCTTTCATGATCACACATTGCAAGCCTATGTTCAATTTTTGATAGTCTATCTTTGGTTTCTTTCAAGCAGTTTTGCCAACTTTCTATGGAGTCTTTATTTTCCTGGTAATCTCTTTGAATCTGCTTCATGAATTTTAGGTTTTCTATATTCTTCATGGAACATTTCTTTCCTTTTGTGTTCCTCCATTCTTCTGTCTGTGTCTTCTTGAGAGATGCCTAGCCTTTCTTTTATTAATCTACTTATCTCTTGTTTAACGTGATTTGATATTTCAGTTTTGATCTCATTTACGAGGTCCCGAAGATATCTCTTTATGTCTGCTGATGCTGTGTTTGATTTTGCATGTTTGCTGCCCTCAATCTCTTTTATATTTACCTCTCCTGGATCAGTGTTCTCAGGGTTGGGGGCTGGGAGATTTTTCTTATTTCTCTGTCTCGTCATGTTTTTGGTTCCTTCCATACAAGTGTATAGTGTAATTTCCAGCCCCTTTTCTTGTTGGTTAGGGTTCTTCTGGAGCACGCAGGCTAGGGGCTTCTGCCCTCTGCAGTCTGCTGCTATCAGAGAGTGAAGTGCAAGCAAGGGCAGTATATGCTGGCTCCTCCCCTCCGGGCCAGTCAACCTTTGAGGGCCTTCACTGCATCAGTGTGCACCACACTTAGGGTATTAATTGATTTGTGATGACTGGGTCCCGGCTAGGGTTGTAGCCCAGTCCAAGCAGATCCCACCAATCTGCTCTGCAAGGGGAGAAACCAACTGAAGCCACTTCCTTATAGAGCTAGGGCTGTCCTGCCAAACTCCAACATGTCATCCACTTGGTTGCCCCTTTCCCACGGGAGGGTCTTATTTCCATCACTCACCGAGTGTTGATGCCTGTCTCTGAGAACTGCTGGGCTCCCCGACCTCTGTCGTCAGCACAGTTGCAGCACAAATTCACGATTCCTCTTGGTAGGTCCCATGCAGGGCTGGTTCCGGGCGAGTTGCGCACAGGGCTGCTTAGCCTCACGCTTGGGGCCACTCAAGTCAGTTGCATCAGTGCAGTTTGGTCACTCAGTCGCTCAAGTCAATCTCAGGAATGAATTCAGGCGGCTCGGGGAGAGTGCTGTGTTCGCCAATCTTAGCTTCTCTAATGGTAGCCCTGGGACCTCATATTCAAGTAGTTTCTTTGACTTCAGTTTCTTCCTGGATTGAGAGAATCCATCTCCCTCTGTTTGGGTCTCTCCAGGGTGTTCTATTCTGGCATTTGAGCTGTCTCTCTCAGAAAGGCTCCATATCCTGCTACCTATAGGTCCACCATCTTTTCTCCCACCCCCTCATAGTATATTTTTTGATAGCTTGTTTTTTGGATCTTGTGAACAGAGTCTGGATAAAAATTAAAAATTTAAACATTAACTAAAACAAATTATTGCCATTCCCATCCAATTTTATGTGGTCTTGAAAGTATATTCATCTCACAATAAACACATATTCTCTTGAATATTTACTAGTCAGCTGAAATCTTTTAGAAAACACAGAAAATAATTTTACATAAGAGCTGTCAGTGACTGGAAGGCTCCTTCCTGCATGCAGCCAGCATGGGCAGAGAGAGCTAGCAGATCCACCCCTGCCTGCCAGCTGCTACCACCAGAAGGCTCCTTCCTGAGGGTAGCCAGCAGGAGCAGGAACATGCAGCCAACTAAGCCCTGTAGGTACTTGTAGGACACCATTGGAGGCCCTTGGTTCCTTCAGGCAGCCATCACCCACTGGGAGAATCAGACAAACACACTCCTGTGTGCCTACCACCATCTCAGAGTCCCAATGTAGACACATAGGCTGAGAGAAGCAGCCCCATTTCCATGCACACATTATCACTGAGGAAGCCCCAGGTCTGGAGAAGACCACCCCATACCCTGCTACATCCCTGTAAATCTCAGACCAGAGGACCCCAGGTGCCTGTCCCATTTCCCTACACCACAGAGGGGAAGCCAAAGTGGGAAGTGTCTGGGGTCCCACAACCAGCATGTTGGGAGACATTCAGGAGAATGTCAAGACCAAGGAGCAAAAGGCAATCTTAGACCTCCAGTCCACACAGAACAAGTCTAGGAAATATAGTCATGGAAGCAAATGGAAGTCACACACCTAAAATCTCTGAGAGAATAGCAAGTGAAGTAAAGAAACAACTTCATGAGGTTGTAAAACCAATCAAATAAGAAATAATGTCTCAGATAAAAGAAGAAATGAAAAACATAATGAAAATATTGCTCAGCATACTTAAAGGAGACATAGAGTTAAAAAAGAGGAGCATAGGAAAATGATGGAAACCTTGAATGAACAATATAGAAAGCAATTACAATGTATGAAACAGATTCAAAAAGATATCCAGGAAAATAAAAAGTCAATGAAAAGCTGGCAAAATCACTTGAAAGAGACTGAAGATAGACTTTCAAACCTTGAAGATAGGATTGCAGCTAGCAATCATGAAAGGAAAGATCCCTTTAAAACAACAGAGAACAACACAGATCTGAGAGATACAGTCACACACCTGAAATCTCTGACTTCAGGATAGCAACTGAAGTAAAGAAACAACTTCATGAGATTATAAAAGCAATCAAAACAGAAATAATGTTTCAGATAAAAGAAAAAATGAAAAAACATAATGAAAGAATTGCTTGGGATACCTAAAGAAGACATATATAAAAAAAAAAGAGGAGCATAGGAAAATGATGGAAACCTTGAATAAACAATACAGAAAGGAATTACAATGCCCAAAACAGATTCAAAGAGATATCCAGAGGAGGGTTCGAGATGGCAGATCAATAAGCAGCAAGATTCTCAGCCTCTCTACAAGAGATAACTCATGCCGGAATAAAATGTCATGGAGACATTTCTGGACAGAGGGAGATGGATCCTCTTGACCCAGGAAGAAACTAAAGGCAAAAGAGCTGGTCAAACATGCATTCCCGGGGCTAGAACTTCAAAAGCTGAGATTTGCGGCCACAGCGCTCTCCCAGTTGCCTGAATTTGTGCCACAGCCGCAACTGGCCAGAATAGCCTGAACTCACAATCACAGAGCCATGACCCACTGGAGCTGCTGCCTACTGGAGCAGCGACCTGCTGGAGCGACAACTTGATGAAGCCCCCACCTGCCAGAGCTGCAATTGGCTGGAGGGGCCCAAACTCACAACTTGCACAGCCGTGACCCCCTGGAGCACACAAAATCACATTGCTGTGACTAGTTGGTTGCACTGAAGATGGAGGTAGGCGAGCCCAATGGAGAACAGAGCTGGTGAGGGACCCCACAGTGAGTGCTGGGAATAACCTCACACACACACAGGAGAAGGCCGACCAACTGGATGACATGTTGGAATCGGGTAGGAGGTGCCTGATCTAGGAATGACAGTGACTTCAGTTGGTTGCTCCCTTCCTAGAGCAGATTGTAGGGATCTGCTTAGCCTGGGTCAAGCCCCTGGCCAGGAACCAATAAGCCATCCCAAACTGATCCCCTATACATAGCACACACTAACCCAGTGAAGGCCCATGAAGGTTGACTGGCCCAGAGGGGAGGGGCCAGCATACGTAGCTCCTGCCTACACCTCAATGACCAAAAGCAAACAGGAGAGGGCAGAAGTCCCTTGCCAGCATGCTTCAGAAGAACCATAACCAACAAGGAAAGGGGCTGGGACTTCACTATACACCCATATGTAAGAAACCAAAAATATGATGAGAGGGAAACAAAAAAAAGTCCCCAGCCCCAAACCCTGAAAACATTGATCCAGGAGAGGGAAATACAAAAGAGACTGAGGGCAGCAAACATGCAACATTAGACATGGCTTCAATTGACATTAAGAGATATATTTGAGACCTTGCAGACGAGCTCAAAACTGAAATATTAAATCAAGTAAAACAAGATATAAGTAGATTAATAAAAGAAATGCTAAGCACCCCTCAAGAAGACACAGATGGAAGAAGGGAGGGACACACAAAAAGGAGAGAAACCTTTGATAAAGAATATAAAGAAAATCTAGAATACATGAAGCAGATTCAAAGAGATTACTGGGAAAATAAAAACTCCATTGAAAGTTGGCAAAACTGCTTAAAAGAAACTAAGGATAGACTATCAAAACTTGAAGGCAAGTTTGCAATGTGTGATCATGAAAGGAAAGATCTCTTAAAAATAACAAGGAAACAGGCAATAACAATACAAAGACTAGAAGACAACAAGAGAATCTATAATTTAAGAATAAGAAACATGAGTGAAGAAGCAGGAATAAAAACAGGTGACTTACAAAAGCTATTCATGGAAATAATTAAGGAAAACTTCCCGAGCATGAGAAAAGAAAATAATATTTGGATATATGAGACATACAGAACTCCAGCCACCTACAACAAAAACAGAGCTACTCCCAGACATATAATAAGCAAGATCCCAGAAATTCAATATAAAAAAAGAATATTAAAAGCCATCAGAGGAAAGAAACAGATCACCTATAAAGGAAAACCCATCAAAATCACAGCAGACTACTCAACACAGACCATCAGATCAAGAAGAGCTTGGACTCAAGTATTCCAAGCCCTGAAAGAAAATAACCTCCAGCCCAGATTTATGTACCCTGTAAAACTGTCACTAGAAATTAATGGAGAAACAAGATGCTTCCATGACAAAGAGGAACTGGGGGAATTTGTGACCACCAGTCCAACCCTACAGAGAATATTGAATGACATTCTAGAGAGAGAGGAAAAAAATACCAGGATTTCAGGAACAGTGGCAGAAAGGCCTCAATGAACAGGGCAGGCAATAGAATGAAAGAGAAAACTAGACAAACAATGGCAGAAAAATAGCATAGCAGAAATGAGGCAGAGAAGGTTGGCTATAGTCTCCAACACAGATGGCCTTCATAAACTAAAAAAAATACAGGCAGAGTAGATCAGGAGGTAGGGTTCATTGAGATGTTCTGTATAGGAAATATAATCAACCTGAGAGAGGGTTTATGGACCGAAAATCAAATATGAGAAAACAATGCTCTATGTGGCAAGGAGCCAGAGAGAAACAGGGGCAACTCAACCACCACCTGCAGATAGGATGGAAAGACAGGATACTTATATGCAGTAGGGAACTACTCAGCTATAACGAAGGAAAACCTTGAGGCTTTTGTAGATAAAGGAATGCAACTCAAGATTAAGTCCAGGAGCGAGAAGGTTTGGAACCACTTAGGTAAATAGCAGGTTGCCCCCCACCCAATCTAAAAACTGAGGGAGTTGGTGGGACCCAAAATGCGCAGTGCACCCTGTGGGAGTGAAGGGGAGGGGAATAGTAAAAAAAAAAATAAGGCAGAGGATATTTTTAATAGTGTATCCAGATTTAAAACCCACATTACTCACACCACTCTGTTTAGATGGATTATATTCTGTTCCAGTTTGTCTACTTGTACTAGATGTGAAGGCACAGACAGCTATTCCAAAAATAGCAAGACATAGTAAGGTAATCATCCTTAATTTCCTATTAACTTAATCTGAAGCCCTGTATAACTTACACTGTCTTATTATGACTGATCTTATTTGAATCTGGTTTGTTAGATTGCTGTTTTGTATTGACTGATTTTATTTGAATCTGTTAAGATTGATAGTATCAAGTTTAAGAGTATAGGCAGCTACACTGTTTTACCATGATTGATCTTAATTGAATCTGGTTTCTTAGACTGCTGTTTTTATTGACAGATCTTATTCAAAGCTGTTATGATAGGTAGTATCAAGTCTGAGAGTATAGGCAACTACACTGTTTTACCATGACTGATCTTTGTTAGATTCTTGTCCCAGCTCTTCCCAGTCCTTGTCTCAGTCCAGGAAGTTTATATTTGTAATCCCATGGACAAGTTACTGGAATTTCAATAAGTTAATTCCAATCTACCACTTCCATTGCAACCGAAGGGAAGAATAAATACACTGACATATTTATAGTTATGGGGTGCCAAGGGAGTCTAAGTCTAGCCAAGACTGGTTCACCAGAACAAAGTCTTCAATTCAGGGCCCAACCAGATTTTATTAATTCATGAAGAAAGGAGTGGCTTGAGAATGAGTGACTGTGAGAATGGTGGGAAATACATGAGGTCTGTGAGTTGGACTAGGTGGGGCCTAAACACAGCACTATAATACTCAGAGAGAAGGATATGCAAAAAGACTAATCTGAATAACATAACTGATGTAACATGTAATGTTTTGGGGTCAGTGCTTCACTTCTGATATTTAAACTTTTCTGGCCTTGGAAGTCAGCTTCCTATCTTGAGGCTTAATCCTAGTTGACAGAGTAGAGCATCATGTCCAACTGAATCATGTGTTTTGGAAGTCATTGAGCAGGGAAACAGTGACTGTTGCCTAGCTTCAAATATTATGCAACAGCACCTCAGCTAGCCCTATTTACATTGCTTAAAGCCAATTGAAGTGCTCAAGAAATGGTCTATCCAGTTCTGCACATATCAGTACATGGAGGTAGGGTTTAGCCAAAATGGAGGTAATTGCTCTTTATTCAAGGAGAGTCATCCAGGTAGTCCTTCACAGTTGACAATTGTTGTAGTTAGGGGTTCTGCAGGGAACAATTAGAATCAGGACATGGAGTTTATAATATTATTTTTAGATAGTCACCCAGAGTTAACACAAGAAAATGCAGGAAATCTATCCACAACACAAAGACATAGAATATTTAGCCAAGGGCCTGAGTCCCACAGCAATGTCCCACATGAGTCCAGATGAAGACCCAGAGCTCACAACAATACCTCCCATGAGTCCAACTGGAGGTCTAGAGCCCACAAGAAGGACTCACGCCAGTCTTTTATGGATGCATGCTGGGAAGGCCCTAAGGTTAGTGGTGGAAACTAGGAAGTCTATGCCAGCAGCGTGAAGGAGCTGTGCTGATACGCTGAGGGTTCTATATTGGAGCCGAGAAGTCACACTCACAACAAAGACCAGGGCTGTCCTGAAAAGCACCACAGCCATCCTCAGCAACATGGAGGCCCAGGGCTCCTCCGATAACAAGCACAGTTCAGTACATGCCAGGAAGCCAGTGTGACGAGTTCATCCTGGAGACCATGTCTTCCCCTCTGGAGCCAGGAAGCAATGCTCGATGTGAGGACCAGAGCTTCTCCAGGAGAACCAATAGCTCAAACAGCAACACATAGGAAAATCCTCAATGCCTCAGCGCCTCAACACCCTTCCCTTTCCTCCACATCTCCATTTATGCTGGCGACTTTCCTCAGGTGAAACATCTATGTTCCGCAACATGGTGATTTAATTCTGCTGGCGTTAAGTTGACCACCAGTTTTTAATCCATAACAACCATATATATTTTTTAAAGTGTCATCTTTATATTCCTTGTGATAGGATTTAATCTATAAAGGAAAGACAGGTCTATATGAGATAATAACTTTTCTGGGCAACAGGTATGTCAGTATAATCAAGCAAGTAAAAAGATAAACTTTAGCTACCACGTGTCTTAACAAATTTGCACAGAAAGAAAGTTTTTTTTTTTTTAAATCTCCAATTCTCCTGCTCCACAAAAAGCTTTCAAAATGCATTATATACTGGGCTGACATTTTACAATCTATGGAACAGAATTTAATGTTTTCTCAGTGTTTCAGAATCATTTTATCAATCATAGAGCAAGAAAACTACATTAGAGGAAGGGATGGGAAGATAAAGAATGGGAAAGGAAGGGAAGGAAGAGGAGAGGAAGGGAAAGGAGAAAAAACTAAACTAACTCTCAAGGGATCTTCTAGCAGTAAAAATTAATGATTATGCACATCAATGACAGTACCACAAAACAATAATATGATGTGAAGGGGTGACGTATTCAGTGTATAAAAGGCTAAATAAAACAAATTCCCCCAGAAATTTCTTCCATTGTTGACTCTACCATGCAGACATTAAATTTGATACTAGTGATCTCAGAAATGAGGCAATTAACAAAGGATAAAGAACTCAAAGAGAAAAACCAAGGTTATACCTAGAAGACACAAAATTTTTTGCTTACTAGTGAAAGGGAATATTAAGAAACAAGAATGGGGGAGATGTTTGTTTTTTGTAACTTTTTAATGAGCCAGAGAGGTACTGTACTTCTGATTGCTTACACATTTTAATAGCACACTGCTGACAGAGTACAATGTAATCTTCATACATTTCAAGGGTGACTGTGAAGGATGTAAATATAAATAGATTAGATAAGATTTTTAAATTGCTCTTTAAACTGAACAAGTTCAGAAAGTATGTTTTTAACAACACAGGAAATTTCTCTTCAACTTGTACATTTGGGTAGCAATCTAATATCATAAATTTGAAAAACACAAGTGGAAGACCACCTTCTCTGACAAGGTTTCACAAATTTTACTCCAAGAATTTTTTTTTTTTATGGGTGCCAGGGATTGAACTCACGGCCGCCCACTTGCAAGGTAAGTGGTTATGCCGCTGAGCTAAATCCCCAGCACTAAGAATGTTTTTAAGGCACTGACTATCAAACTACTTTGTAAGGACATAATGAAAAAAGGAGGACCATGAAAACCTCAGTAAATTTCTCTTCTTGGCCACAAACTGAGTGGTTATTTTTAAAAAACAAAATACAAAAAATGGCCACAAACTGAGTGGTTATTTTTAAAAAACAAAATACAAAAAATGAGTTTGGTTCATTATAGTGATTCACATTTGTTGGTGTTTTTGTGTTTGTGTTTGTGTGTGTGTGTGACATGTGTGTGTATGACTGAATTGATTAACTGCCAAAATTCATATATTAACAACTGAGAAGATTCTGCCAATAAACATACAAGTTAGTCATTTTTCTTTGACCCCTTTTAAACATTTCCAGTTGTAGTAGCACACACCTATAATCCCAGTGCTCAGGAAACTGAGATAGGAGGATTACTGAGCATTCAAGGTCACTTGAACTTCACAGTGAGTTTAAGGCCAGTTTAAAGCAAGTAATGAGAATTTGTATCAACAAAACAACACACACACACACACACACACACACACACACACACACAAACACAAAAACACCAACAAATGTGAATCACTATAATGAACCAATCTCATTTTTTTCAAATTTGCAATATTACTGTTACTTTATTATTTTCTATTAAGTAGAGTCACTGGTTGATTGTATGTGTATTTTATTACTGAAAAGAAAAGAATGATGGGGTGGAGGTGTGACTCAGTAGAACACTTGCTACTATAAGCAGAACACTAAGTTAGACACTAATCCCCAATAATGGGGGTGGGGCAAAGAATGACAACCAATTTTCTTTAAAACTAAAGACAGTCCAGGTGACAATTTGATGAGGAACAGACTATTCTCTCTCTCCCCCTTCCCCCATCCTCTTTTGGTTTGAAATAGGGTCTCAGTCTCACTGTGTAGTTCAGGCTGGCCTCGAATTTGTGCGATCTTCCTGGATCAGCTTCCTGAGTTCTAGGATGACGAATGTGTGCCACTGATACAGGGGAATGAAACTCTCTGTCATGTCTGGTATGAGCCCGTGTTCTCTAAAATCAAAGAATGAATTTTAGGAACCATGGAGGTGAAGAGTAGAATATACTTATTGAGAGAAAGAAAGCTTCTGACTGAAGAGAAACAGAAGGGGTCCTGAGCGGGTTGCCAATGACTCTGTATTTTCCAGGGATTTTTACAGAGCAAAATCATGAGATTAGATAGCTCAAAGGTGGGGAAAATGGGAATTTGCAAAGTGGGCATAAAATGATCCAGACTTAATCCCTAAGGATTACACTTAAGGATGTGCTTGCATTTGTCTTGAGATCTGGCCCACAACAAGAGGTGTGGGTCTCCTCCAAGGTCATCAGACATCTGGTCCTCTGTGCCAGCTTCCTCGAGAGCCTAGCCTTGTCTGACTGCCTGTAATATTTCTAACTGGCTCAGCTGCCTGTAACACCACCATGCCTGACTTTCATAGTTTTTTTTAAAAGAATGTCCCACAAATCAACATTAGTTACAAAAGGGAAAAATATCACAATGATGCTCAGATAAACATAATGTGACTGTAGAAATGACACTATTAGCAAGCCCACTCACCACAAACTCACCAGGTTGACAACGCATGAAAAGAATCTATGCATGCAGAAACACCAAACAAGTAAGGAATGCTGTTTTAAAAGGTGGAAGGAGTACTTTTTGTTCTTAATGTCAATTAAGAAAAGGAACTCTAAAGAAGTATTTCAGAATAAAGGAGGGAAAAGAGACAACAAAATGCAGTACTTGAACCTAGAGTGGATCCTATAGTAGAGGGCAAAATGCTGCAATAGGAGGCACATGGATGAAAAAGAATTAAGATGAGTTATGTACATGTACCAACTCCCCACAACCAATGTAATCAGTATATACTGCAAACATTTATTAACAAAACCTTTCAAATGCTAAAAAGTGTATTACTGGGACAATGGACAAAAATGGCATAGATAGAATCTGCAAAGTAACATTATTTAATGTAATGAAGTTGGTAAATTGAATGTAGTCAAGTAAGACAATATCCTTAACCTTAGAAAATGTATATTTAAGAATAAAGAGCCAAGCCACACATGCCTTATCCTTGATGTTTCACAAAAAACACAGTAACCAGAAAGCAAATGAGGTAAAATGCTGGTGATAGCTCATTCTGGTGAAGGGTATATAGTTTTTTTCATATTTTTATTATTATTGTTCCAATACTGGGGAATGAACCAGGACTTTGCACACACTAGGCAAGTGATTTACCACTGAGCCACATCTCTAAGCACCTTTAATTTTGAAACAAGGTCTTGATAAGTGGCCCAGGCTCACTTCAAACTTACAATCCTCTGTCCTCATCCTACCAAATAGCCACAATCTACTTGTGTTTTCATATGCATTTATAGGCTAGAAAATTGATTTTATATAGTACATTCCTTTTACGTATAAGCTCCTCTCTGTACATCATCTGTATCACTTTGACATATTTCCTTCTAGTTTATAGTAGCTAACATTGTGAACAAATTCATCATATTCAGATATGCTATCTCCCTTACAGATCTCTTTTTAAAGGGCTAAAAATAACTTCATAATTACTCACTGCTGTAGCATTACAAGGACCATATAACATTCATTTTTGCTAATGTCAGAACACTTTGAACAACCTTTCCTTAAATAATTTCCCAATACAGTTAATTAGTGTTGTTTTATAATAAATCTGGATTTACCTTCAACTGAAGACCTAATTCCTTCCTGTAAATTTAGCTTCTTTCATATTTTTTTCCAGTTTTTTAAGACAGGTTTTTACTATGTAGTTCAGGCTGGCCTTGAACTCTGAGTGATCCTCCTATCTTAGGTTCCCAAGTGCTTTGATTACAGTCATGCACAATTTGATAAACTCCTTCCTACAAAGCATTAGTCAAAAAGCACATTTTGGGTGAGCATGGTGGCATGAGCCTATAATCCTAGCACTCAGGAGGCTGAGGCAGGAAGAAGGCAATGTTTACAGTCAGCCTGGGTTGTACTGAGTTCAAGGCCAGCCTGAATAACAAAGCAGCACCTTGTGTCAAAAAATCAGGAAAAAAAGGCAAAAAAGCACATCTTAAAAGATTCATTTTGATGCTTAATCTTATCAAAAATAGAAGCTGGTTGTGGGTATCCACACCTCTAATTCCCATACTTGGGAGGCTAGGAGGCTAGGACAGGAGTATCCTGAGTTTGAGGCCAGCATGATCAACACAGCGAGGCCCTGTCTCATAAAAAAAAAAAAAAAGAAAGAAAGAAAAAAGAGCCCTCCATGCAGACTGTGGTCTGGAGGCCATTTTATGCACTGTACCAATCCAAATTGTCTAGCACTGGCTTCAACCTGGGCACAGTGAGTCTTGTGCTCTTTCATGCATGCTATCTGTACAAAGAAGGGACTGCAGCTCTCATACAATGAGTTTATAAAATTTAGGTGTTTTAAAGTAAGCAGGCCAATTTTATTTTTGTTATTTTAAAGAGAATAAAACCAAACCAAACAAAACAGAATAAAGCCAGTTAAAATAAAACAGTGAAAGTGACACAGGACTCCAAAGCAGAATAAGAAATCAACAATTGTTACCATAATGCCTCTTGTTATCTTCATAATTGCTGCCCATATCATCAGGCATAATAAAATCAAACAAAACAGAACAGAATAAAAACAATCAAAACATTGAATAAAACAAAACAATCAAATGGAATGAAAGTGAGAAAAATACTGGATTTCAAAAACAAAAGAAAATCCTCCGTAGTTGCTATAGTGCATACTGTTATCCTCTAAACAGATGCTCTGGTTTTAGGCCTGCAAAGTCAATCAAACAATATCAGCATTAAGTTACTTTTGTACCTCACTTGCTATCAACTCAGTTTGTGTTCTTCTGAATCAGCCAGTTGCTTACAGGGGTTGGAGAGGGGATTTGGCTCTTCTTGTCTCCCAGGCCTGTGCCAGCTGACTCATGGGAAGGGAACTTCCAGTTTCTCCTCCTGGCCCACAGTTACCACTGGCTCACAGGAAGGGCGCACCTCGTTTCTTCTCTTGGTCCACAGTTACTGCTGACTCATGGGAAGGACACATCTTTTCTGGCAGGCCATTTTTTTTTTAATTTGAAGGCAGTAAAATACAATAAAACAAGACAGAACAAAACCAATCAAAACAACGCAGTGAAATTTGTACAGAACTTCAGGGCAAGATATCTTGTTGTCTTCACAATAGTTGTCCATTCAATCAGGTATAGCAAAATCAAACCAAAAACAGAACATCATAAAACCTATCAAAACAGAATATTGTATCAAGCAAGACAATTGATCAGAACAAAGCAAAACATTGAAAACAATATTTGCCTTCAAAGAGAAGATAGAAGGAAATCAATATTTGCTATATGGCACAAGGTCATCCTCCCAAGAGATGCTCAGACGTCTGGCCTCAAGTCAACATAATCAACCAAACAATACAAGCATTTAGTTGCTTTATCTGCCTTTGTTGCTATCAACTCTGGCTGACACCTTCCGGTTACTAAACTGGGGGAGGTAACATTTGATTCTCAGCCTGTGCACTAGTAGGCTCAAGGGAGATACTGACTTGTTGTCTCCCTGGCACATCTGCTGCTCACTCGCACTGCGGCTGCTTATCAGGAAGGAGGGCGTGTTGCTTTCTTGCTCAGCCCCCCAAGTTCCAACATGGCTGGACCTAGGGAGACGCTGGCTTATTCTCTTCCTGGCACATCTGCTGCTCACTCACACTGCGGCTGCTTATCAGGAAGGAGGGTGTGGTGCTTTCTTGCTCAGCTCCCCGAGTCCCAACATGGCTGGATCTCAGGAGACTGACTTGTTCTCTCCCTGGCACATCTGCGGCTCGCTCGCGGCACTGCTTACCAGGAGGGAGGATTTGTTGCTTTCTTGTTCAGTCCCCCAAGTTCCAACATGGCTGGATCTCGGGAGACACTGACTTATTCTTTTCCTGGCGTGCCTAGCAGGCCAATTTTAAAAGCAGGTTGCAATAACGATCCAATGATCAACATCAAATTTTACTCTGGACTTTGCATCTACACACACATACTGAATATGTACCATACTGACTTATAAATGGCTAGTACTTTTCACTCTTGTCTCCATGGTCTTATAAACTCATAAAGCTACTTTGCCTCTCTCTCTTGGTCACTCAGTTATTCAACAGAAAGGAAGTAAGAAAGAAACTAAGAAACAAACATCAAAAATATGGTTTAATAATTATCTGCTGTGCCAAACAGAGGAGGTAATGTGGGATGAATGGTGACCAGGAATGCCTCCTGGAAGCAATGAAATATAAGCCCAGAAAGATAATTTAAAGTTTGTAGGGTGACTATATTATTATTTTTTTAAATTTTATTTTGAGAGAAAAAGAAAATTTAAAAAAGACAAAATGGAAAAAACAAGAAGAAAAGTAGAATATAGAGTTCAAAAATTTATCATAAAATCACTAGTTGATACATTACATATTGGTAACAATAGTTGTTAAAGTTACAAAGTCAAGGCATAGAAAGTGGCTAGACACTCAAACATTGACAGTACAACTCTTCTGTTCAATCATCTAACAGAAACTCAGTAATACGGTCATCTATTTTATACACTATACATACATTATATCCTTTAGAGCACGATCCTTCCCTTTCACTATATCTATTATACTTTTATATCTATTATACTTTTTGGATACCATTATTCTGTCCATTCTTATATTGTTTACACTAGAGAGACAATGTGATATTTACTAATGTGTAATGTGAGTCTTGTTTATTTCACTAATGAGGATATTCTCAAGTTACCTCCACTTACCGATAAAGGCCTCAAGATCATCCTTTTTATAGCTTAGTAGTATTCCATTGTACAAAAATATCACATCTTTTTCATCCACTCTGCGGTTGATGGGCATTTTGGTTGTTTTCAAGATTTAGCTATCACAAATTGTGCTGCTATGAACATAGGTGCACATCACTGTGACATGATCTTTTCAACTGTTCTGGGAAAATACCCAGGAGGGGAATAGCTGGATTGAATGGAACTTCCAATCCTAGTTTTTTGAGGAATCTCCATACTGACCTCCATAGTGGTTGCATGTAGGATGACTATAGAAAATGATAATGTGTCATGTATTTCAAAGAAGCTAAAAGTATTTTAAATGTTCTCACCACAAAGAAAGATAAACATATTAAATGAAAGCATGTTTAAGCTGACATAATGCATACATATTTAAACATTATATATTACACAATATAAGCATTACTTAATTCACATTATTAAAACATCACATGGCGCTCCAATTTTTCTGGTTCCATTAAAATAAATTTTTTAAAACCTTAGATAATTTAAACTCTAAATGGGACAATTTCTGCAAAACACCTACCCATTGTGCTACTTGAAAATGAGACAAGATAGCTAACTTTCAGTCTCAGCTATGTCACTTTTCATTACAACAGATAACAAACAGACAACTCTAACACACTCTCTCACTCAGAGTATAAAGGTGTTGTCTCCTCTTTCCTTTTACCTGCTTCTCCTAAATACCAGCTAATTTCCTCCATCACGTCAAATGTTTACTGATCCCTGAGCTCCACTTGTCTTCTTTCCCAAGTCTCAAATGCCAACCCCGACAGAAATTTCTGCTCCCAAACATCTGGCTTCTAATAAAATAGTGCCTTTTCATTTGAGGCAAACAGACCCACTCAAACACATATGGTACATTTAATAGTAACTGCTATATTGTTCTACACAAACCACCCAAGCACTGCCTACTGATATACTGCTCAGCTTGGCACCACTGCTGAAATGTCAGGCTCCTGAAGGTAAGGCTCCATACATTAGCAGTAAAACTACAAGGCGGTGGAGTTTGTGGTGGACCACCCTCTCTTGATATTAGTCTTCAAATTATGATAACTTTGTAAGCAAATCACTTTTTATTTTTTCATCCAACTTCCAATAATAGGAAATAGACAGTATATTTTTCAAGTTGGGCATCACTTTACTTACACCATAAGGATATATAACACCTCAAACAACAGCAATGTAGATTTAAAATAGTTCTTTTTAAATAAAACCATTAAAACTACATGAAAAAATTTCATCATGCTTTTGTTGGCATTAGGGTATAGAAAAATGAAGAAATCAGGCAAATTCTCTAGATAACTTTACAAAGCATAATGGTGTAAGAATTCTCCAACTACTGATTTAAATATCTGATTGCCAAGCCAATCCTAACTAATTAGAAACAATGAAATCTTACTTCCTAATAAAACCAATTGTTATGGCTTATATCTACATATCCCCTGCAAGCCTCATGTGCTCACAGGTTGGGCTTTTTGGAGGTGGCTGGATCTATAGTATATGAATATGGATTAGGGCTGTGATGCTAGGATCAAGGATGTCATGTGATTAAAGGTGTGATTGCTAAGTTAGTCTACTGACTGCCTTATTAGCATTCTGGGTATGGGAAATAGGAAGGCTCACCCTACATGGGTAGCGACCCCTAAAAGGCTCAATGAGATAAAAGGCAGAGGCAGGCTTGCTGCTTTGCAGCTTCTGCTATTTCACTGCTTTTTCTGCTGCTCTGATACTCTGTCACAATGTACAATCATAGCTGCTGCATACAGGATGAAAAACAATTACTGAGATGACTTAATTTGATCTGAGAATCCCTAAGTGTCTTCTTGAGAGAGCTGCAGGGAAAGAGCAGCAGCCTGAGACCTCTAGAGTTGTTTATTTGTAACTCAAGGACATGAGAACAAAGATGTAGAAGAAAACATTCCTGTAGGAGTTTTTGCCGAGACAGGGAATGAGTGGGATAGCTTGTTATATAACATGCGCCCACCTAATCAAGGTAAGCTTACTGATGCCAAGGGAACACACAATGGCCAAAGCAAACATCTCTGAAAACAACGTGCTTTTACTTCTGCTGACTTTTGTCCTGCAGATTCTGCTCTAAAATGTAACTCCTAATTAATCTATTTAAATGCAAGATGACCATAAATTGAATATTTTGTCACTAATTTTTGATATAAAAAGAAACTTAAAATGAAAATTTTATCAACTTTAGTCAATAGAAGAATTAACTGGCTGAAATGACAACTGCCTGAGCATTGCTCAGGATAATGAATACATAAACAAATGCACTCTGAGTGACATCCTATGTAAACTGTTGAGGAGTTAACCCATGCATTCCAGGAGTTCTGAACTGCTATCCAGAAAGTCTCTTCCTTTTTCACATTCACTTCAAACACTCCTTTGGCCAGTCTCCCCATAATTCAGCCTTTTTGGTTATACAGTCTAGATTAGGCAACTGGCAGAGAGTACAGGTTAGAGGGATACTGTGGTTAATGCAGTGGGGGTCATCAGGGTGTCTATATGAAGCCCTGTTGTCTGTTCAAACAGCACACAAAGTGCTCTTTGGACTGCAAGAAAGTACAGAAAAAGAACTATTCCAACAGCTCTAGGAATCCAAATGTGATGAATGAGACCAACAAATCAGTGTTTAGGATGTAGCCAGTAGGTAGTATCATTGAGATGACCCAAAGTAAAGCTGTGAGACCCCATTTGAAATTTATGCAGTTGGTCCAGAAGTCATCCCTGGAAATTAGTAATACAATAATTCCTCGGTTTCCAAATACTTCCAAATATCTATACAATTCAGTTTGCAAACAGAAGTGTTCTGCAAAGTTTTATTTCTGTTCATGAAGCTGCATCTGGCAACAGAACATGACTACAGCCATCTTCTCAGCACAAACATTAATGTGACTGTTCCCAGAATCATGGAGCAAATTAACTCCATGAAATGGAGCAAATTAACCAAGATATCACTGTATTTCTGTCCATATTTGTATGAAAGGTATCATGGAAAAGGTGCTCAACCTCTTCTCAAGATTCAGAATGAGTGAAAGGAATGAGAGTGACACACAGCAAGCAATATCCAGCACCATGGTTGAGCCTATTACTTGTCCAGAGGGCTTGTTAAGTGTTTGTCAAGCCAACTGACAGCAGCCTTGAGGCTCTCAAGATTTGTAGATTTTCTTTACCAATATTAAATATTAGTCTGAGTCAATAATTTTGAGGTAATATTTTGGAAATAGACATTCATAGTTTAAAGAGTTTGAATTGAGTGAATTAAAGTAATTTCTGCAGTCACTGCTCTCGTGGCCAACGCAGTAGCCACAATAGCAGCAACTAGAATTCCCAGAAAACATTTTTTGTCTGCAATGTTTAACTGCTCAGGTGATTTATTCAGAATCAGAATTTCCCACTGATTCATGAGTGAGATTGTTGGGAAACCATACTTCAGCTCATTGTCCAAATATAATGTGTGTAATATTTAGTTGGGAAATTTTATTTGTGAAACAAGAAGTTAACTAGATGGCATAGGTGGGCAAAGAAATACTAAGTGTTCTAAATGATTTATGATGATGATTAGAGGAACTGGTTATCTTGGATTCCTGATTAATAAGGGTAAGAATATATGAACATGAAGTACAGTGTTATGGTCTGCAGTATCATGAGCCACCACCAGAGATTATGTGTATGTTAATAATTATCAATTTTAGTATGAGTGAAAAAGAGAGTAACTAAATGCCAGTATAATTTCTTGAAGGGGAAAAGTGTCTTGAGAGAGAACAATGGTTCAGCAAGCCCAGACTTCCATGTAGGTGGGCTGCCACAGTCCAGTGGTACCTCAGTTTCCAAACTTAATTCCTTCCATGACTCTGGTTATAAACTGAATTGGATGAGAACTAAATCAAATTCAATGCTTAGGTTCAATGTTAAACTTATGGGGAAATTGGACTTGGTTCTTGTCCAATTTGATTTGCAATCAGAACCATGGAAAAAACTAATTTTGTGAACCAAGGTACCACTGTAATCAAATGACAAAGAATAGCTCCAGGTAACATTACACTCTAAAACCATCAAATTATGGGGCCCCAGTTTTCTATGGCTATAAGTAAATGAAAACAGAGAGATTAGTGGATGATAAGAAGACTATTCCAAACTCAGACTACTATTTGTAGGTAACCATGGATGAAAACATATGGAAATGTTACATTTTGGGAAGTGCTTGCCAGACGTGGAAGAATCTAGGCTCCAGTTGTATTAATAAAGATGTGATGGTGCACTACCTCAGTATGATTGAGTCCAACGAAAATATAATTCATGAACCAATGTGGATTAAAGAGAACAAAGTAAGAGCTACTAATGATGTAAGATATCAGAGAGGAAATTCTTCTGTCAAGAAGTTCCATTCATGACATAGTAGATACCAGTCACCAGAGAGTTCAGAATGGGCACAATCCCTCAGGTGATATATCAAAAAGAGGATGTATATGTGCTTCTTATACCATGCCACTTACTTTTGATGTACAGCTAGACAAGCAGAATAAAAATAAAACTCTTTAATGTTTGCCATTAAAATTATAGGTGGCATGTATTACTGTTGCCAGGAAAGTTTTCTGGAGTAAAATGTGTACCAGTGCTCTATAGTTGTTTGTTCAGCTTGAGTAGGAGACTGTTTATACTCTCCCCCCAGGTGGTTCTCGATGATCATGGCACTGGCTTGTGGGAAGAGTGTAGAAAGGTTTGGAGAAGGAAGTTACAGAAGCAGCCCTGGGATGCTTCAAGCTGTACTTGATGGGAGACTCTGGTCAAAGCTCAGAAGACCAGAATGCTGAAAGTGCTGCAGGTAAAGACCAGGTTCAGGAGGTGTCTCTTGGAAAGGACTACATTGGCTATCGGACTCCAGACAATGTGTTATGTGTGTTAGCAGAAAATTTGTCTGCATTTTGTTCTTGTCCAGAGATTTGCCTGAGACTACGTGTGGTGGGTTATCATGAACTGATCAGGTGTACAATCTCTTAAACAAGTGTACAGCAAGTGGCTTAAAAAGAGACAATGGAATATGGTTTTGGGGGAGTTCAAGAAGGCTAGTTCTCTCTCAGAAGTGAAGACAAAATATGACGCAGCATCTGCCCGGCAGGTATGAGGTCCTGAGTTAATTCCCAGCACCAAAGGAAAAAGAAAAAAAGACAGCCGGTAATTATCTGGTTTTCAAACAACAGAAGGGGATACAGAGGCAAGACAGGAGCCAAGCAGGACCTTGGCAAGTTAAATACTTCTTAAGAAGTAAATTTTGCCAGTTAAGAGAACTGTCTTATCTCTAGGCTGACATTCAAGTAAGAACTAAATAGCTGTACCTGCAGTCTTTATCTTACAAATTAAGATCAGAACCAGGTGCTCTCAGCTCTGGCCTTATCTTGTCCTTTGAGATTATCACAGCATCACAGCCTAATACAGGTCTCAACTTTGACCAGTGGTATGTAGAGGTTCACTTATTTTGTGCCCACTTACCAATCTCCAAGCAAGCCAACTAGGCCTGAGAAAGACTCCTAAATTAACACACTAATTAATTTTAAATCTTTCTCAGAACCAATGTGTAGTGGTCTCCATCTGTGGATTATAATCTGGCAGAAGAAATTTCTAGGTAGTCTAATGTTGAGGTAGTGTTATGGCTACTATTGGGAGCTTTTAAGCTAGATTCATATTGAGAATTAAAAGTAAAGGACCCAGCAGAATGATTTTAAAAGCTTTAAATTTAGACAGAAAGAAAGATCCAGTACAGATGCAGTCTGCAAAGATAGAATAGAACTGCTTAATGAAAATACTAGCAATAAGAAACCAAGTATTTAGAAGAGGACAATGCAAAAGATGGTCTGAAGAGATCAGAAGAACCAGCAGAACTCCAACTTTTGCAGAATTAACATCACAAAGGTGAGAAACTTCGTACTATAAATGTCAGGGCACCGTGTCCGACAATAGTGACAGCCTAGAGAAGCTGTTTTTTGGGATTCAGTTCATAGGCACTCAAGAGATAAGGGAGCATGAGATAAGGGAGCATGCCAAGAGATAAGGGAGCATGACCACTCCTCCAGCTGGCACCATGCGGTGCTGGTTTTAGTTGCATGTAGAATGGAAAAGCTGTGGGGTCAGGAAGGCTTCCACCCAGATTTCACAAGAACACGGAGACCAGGAAGTGTCCCCTGAGAGCAATGTGTGTAGCCAAAGATGCAGTGGAAAAGCATCAAAAAGTGGAGAAGCCAGGAACCTGGTCTGAAGAAAGTCACAAGGCATAAACAAAGGTGGCCCAAATGAGAAGCATTGAGAGCAGCAACAACAAGGAGTGGCACTGGGGCAAAACCATCCAAGATCTTTGGAGTTCACATCTTGCCACTGACTGCCTAAGATGTTATGACAGGGAACATAATGTTCACTATGCTGGATTTTGGATTTCCTTTGGTCCTATTCTAATCACCCTGTTTGGAAAGGTGAAGTTTATCTTGTGCCAGTACATGCTGGAGGTGATTAACTTTTCATTTGTACAGGCCTCAAAAAACTAAGAACTTGCCTAAAGTCTGAGAGATTTTAGACTTACACTTTTGACCAATGTTGAAAATGTTAGGTTTAGCAATTCTTAAGAGATGGACCAAATGTCTTTGCATAAAGAAATGTGCATTAGACATTCCAGGGGCTAGAGGTGCAATGTTATGATTTGTGTCTAGAAGTCTCAACAAAGTCTCATGCACTCATAGGAAGGCTTTTTGGAGGTGGCCAGATCCAGAATTCTGGGAATATAGATTAAAGGTGTGATGCTGAGATTAAGCAGTTTTTTTAATATGGACTTACTGAAACCATTATTGGTGTCCTTTTAATGAAAGGTATAATGAATGTAAGAAATAGTCAATAGAGATGTATTGAATGTTCTTCAGGAATAGAGGAATAAGTGTTTTCCTATATTTAATTGAAATTGTGGTTTGGAGGTTTTAATCCTCAAGAGTTCTCTTTATAATGGAGATTGCTGCAAGGTAGCTCCATTTCTTAATTACTTTTTTCATTGCTAAGACAGCATAACCAATACCCACAATTTACAGGGTTTATTTTGGATTACAGTTTGCAGAGGTTTCAGTCCATATTTAGCTGGTTGCAAGGATAGGTGCTGGGTGATAGAGGGGCATCACAGGGGAGAACTCCTCATGGCAGGGCACGAAAGAGGCAGAAAGCAGCAGAAGATGAAGCAGTGAAATAGGAAAAGTTGTGCAACAGCCAGCCTGTCTCTCCTTTTTATCCTATGCACTTTGTTGGGTAGTGCACCCAAACACTGGGTGGGCCTTCCCATTATTCATACCCACAACCATTCTAAAGCAATAAACTGACTGATTTAATAATTATATGCACTTAATAAACATTATGATCAGGCACAAAATTTAAACTATATATTTAAAGGAAAAAAGTGTCAAGAATGAGAAAGGTAAACTATAGATAGGAACATTTATGTGTTTTCCATGGTAGAAATCTGTGGAACTTGTGAATTGCATAGTTTGGGCACTTGCAGCACTACACATTAAAAACAAGTATTATCGTTGACATTTAGGTTGCAACAATCTTAAAGTCAGAAGCATGAGTTTGTTGGGAGTTACTTTACAAGTCACACTGTCAGTTCTCACCTCAATGCTATTCTACTTGATATCCTACATTTTTAAATTTTGTTTTTTGTTCTAACAAAAATAATTTTAAAACTTACAAGATTTTAAAGTTTAAATTGGCTTGGTTAATGTTAGAGTGTTTGGCTAGCATATGTAGCAAGGCAAATGATAACAAAAATGAAAAAAATTACTATTTAAATGTTTCTTTTTCTCCTGGGAAAAACTGGCTATTTAGGGAAATAGTATGAAAAAGACACTTTTACTGTATGTATGTATGTATGTATGTATGTATGTATGTATGTATGTATATACACACACACACATACACACATATGTATTTTAAAAAGTGAAACATTTACTGCTCTTAGTGAACTAAAAAAGAGATGCTTAGGGCTATCACAATGATGTAAATTACTATTTAGAGTCTTAAGACATGAGCTTCAAAAACTTTTTCTGCCTTCAAAAAGATAGAAAGGAAAACAAAAAGTTTTTATGGAAAGATTTCAGCTTACACAAGGAAAGTTTAATTTACAAATAGTAAAATGTGTCTCATACACACTAAAACAAAATCTTGTAACCTGGTCTTTATGAAGATCGTGAAAGTATCACTGTAGAATCAGAATGAAAGAAAAGTCTGAATATCATTTAAAAGGTCAATCCTTAAAAAAGTAAAATCAAACAGCTTATACGTAACCGTTTCAATACAGAGTGCCAATGACACTAGAAATACTCTAGCAGGCTGTGTTCATTTCCCAAATAAGAGAACTTAAGACAATACAATATAAATATAGGGTTAGCTATGGAGTTATTGCTGCATGTTTTTTCTCTGTCAACTTGATTTTTTAATTTTCATACTAACCATTATAAATACTCCCAAAATTATGAGAAAAACACACTACACAGTATTTATACTACATAGGATATATCCATCTGCGCATGTGTTTTTCTGGAAAACTTACAAAGAAAAAATTGACATCGTTCTTCTCTATATGAGAAATTTTCACCAGATATCCAAAACAATCTTAGATACATAGCATTTCTTCACATTGTGACTTTTTGCATGTATTTGATAGTACATATGAGTACCAAATGCTTTTATGGATTGCTTATTCACATATGGTTTCTACCAGATGTGATTCTTTATGGTCTACAAAATGAAAACTTAGTAAATACCTTCCAACACTGATATATATATATATATATATATATATATATATATATATATATATATAAAATATATATATATATGATTTCATCTGAATGTGACTTCATGTCTACAAAACAACAACTTAGAAAATCCTTTCTCAAATGCCCAACATACATATGGTTTCTACTTGATGTGACATCATTAATGTGTTTGACAATCGTGTACAATAAATGCTTTTATACATTGTTTACATTGATAAGGTTTCTTCTCAGTGTGAAATTTTTTATATATTTTCCAATATACAGGTATAGTAAATGCTTTCCCACACTGATTAAATACATAGGAATTTTCCACAGTGTGACTTCTTTCATGTATTTTAAGACAGTTTTGTGTAGTGAATGCTTTTCCACACTGCTAACAAACAAAGGGTATCTCCCCAGAGTGACTTTTTTCATGTATTTTAAAAGTGTTGTGAGCACTGAATACTTTCCCACATTGCTTACATTCATAGGGCTTCACCCCAGTATGAATTCGTTTATGTATTTTAAAACAACTGAGGGTAGTGAATCCTTTCCCACATTGCTTACACACATAGGGTTTCTCCCCAGTGTGAATTTTTTCATGTCTTTTACAAGTGTTGTGAGCAATGAATGCTTTCCCACATTTCTTGCATTCATATGGTTTCTCACCAGTATGAATTCTTTCATGTATTTTCCAATACTCAAGTGTAGTGAATGCTTTCCCACAATGGTTACACTCATAGGGCTTCTCCCCAGTGTGAATTCTTTTATGCATTTTAAAACAGCTCTGTGTAGTGAATGCTTTCCCACATTGGTTACATTCAAAGGGTTTCTCACCAGTGTGAATTCTTAAATGTATTTTAAAACAACTGTGTGTAGTGAATGCTTTCCCACATTGCTTACATTCATAGGGTTTCTCTCCAGTGTGACTTCTTTCATGTATTTTACAATAACTGTGTGTACTGAATGCCTTCCCACATTGCTTACATTCATAGGGTTTCTCCCCAGTGTGACTTCTTTCATGTATTTTACAATAACTGTGTGTACTGAATGCTTTCCCACATTGGTTACATTCATAGGGTTTCTCTCCAGTATGACTTCTTTCATGTATTTTCCCACGATAGAGTGTAGTGAATGCTTTCCCACATTGCTTACATTCATAGGATTTCTCCCCAGTATGAATTCTTTCATGTCTTTTACAATAGCTGTGTGAGGAGAATGCTTTCCCACATTGCTTACACTCATAGGGTTTTTCCCCAGTGTGACTTCTTTCATGTATTTTCCCATGAGACAGGGTAGTGAAGGCTTTCCCGCATTGCTTACATTCATAGGGTTTCTCTCTACAGTGGCTTCGTTCATGTCTTTTACATGAGCTGTGTGAGGAGAATGCTTTCCCACATTGCTTACATTCATAGGGTTTCTCTCCAGTGTGACTTCTCTCATGTATTTTCCAGTAACTGTATGTACTGAATGCTTTCCCACATTGGTTACATTCATAAGGTTTCTCTCCAGTGTGAATTCTTTCATGTCTTTGACAACTATTGTGTGTACTGAATACTTTCCCACACTGCTTACATACACAAGTCTTTTCCCCAGTGTGAATTCTTTCATGCATTTTCCAATATTTTGATGTAGTGAATGCTTTCCCACATTGCCGACATACATAGAGATTATCCCCAGTGTGAATTCTTTCATGTATTTTCAAATATTTGGTTCCAGTGAAAAATTTCCCACACTGCTTACATTCATAGGGTTTTTCTCTAGTGTCACTTCTTTCATGTATTTGCAAATAGTTATATGTGGTGAATGTTTGCCCAGATTGTTTATATACAGGTGGATTCTCCCCAATCTCACTACTTTTATAAATATGAATATCACTGGGTGTAACAGAGACTGTCACATTTTCCTTCCATACAAAGGTATTCTTCACTTCAGGGTGAGTACTTTCACTAAGATCAGAATAGGCTTTCCCACCTTGCTCATATTTATAGGGTTTCTCTACAGCCTTTGTTCTTGCTTGGATTGAAAAGGACTGGGCATCGCTGTAATTGTTCCTGTGTTCATCACATTTAGACAGATTCTCTTCAAAACCCTCACACTGACATGTTTTGGGTCCAGTGTGAATGATGGGCACATTTGGCAATGAATGAGCAATCAGAGGCTTTCTACAAGTAAAGCTTTCAACTGATTTTAAACCAGCTTCTTTCACATTCTCATTAGCATCTGGAGTCTCAGGGAGTATTTCCTCATGTTGATTCCAAGCTTTGTATTCATAGCATTTCTCTACCTCTTCATTTCTTACATTTTGCCACCAACTTTTGTATGCCATGTCAATATCCTGGTTATCCCATGTTGGTCCCATAGTAGCCATGTTCATAAAGGTTACCCACATCACCTCTCTATAGAGTTTCTTTTGAGATGGATTCAGCATAGTCCACTCTTCCACGGTGAAAGTTACAGCCACATCCTCAAAGGTCACTGCCTCCAATGCATGGCTTGAGGATCTCTCAGGGTCCTTCCAATGCATCATAAAGCCTGCAGAAGTCACAGAAGTGGGTCGGTGGTATTTCTAATAAATGTGATTAGAATGTGCATATTGGTACCAGACTTACTCGGACTCTGAGAAGAGTCACATTAGATGACAATTCCCACTTTCAAATTGCCTACCCAAGTGTCCTCCTCAAATATTCCTTAATTTTGTAATACCTTACATTCCAAAAATGTAAAATAGAGATAATAATAGTCCTTGTCATAGTTGTTCTAAAAGTGTTAAAGTGCATATAATACTTATAGCAATGTCTGGTGTAAGGGAAGATTTCAATTATTTACCACCACCATTACCAAACAAGGTCTATGAGAAGCTATGTTACCTGTTCCTTCCCCTGAATATAACAAAAAAGCCTGGATGGAATGTATATAGCAGCACCAATCTGAGGACTAAAAAGTGATTGGAACAAGGTAGATTAGAGCCAGAAAATAGACTTCAGGCCAGCACAAACAATCTCATTCTGTCTCCTAGCTTTGTTGTTTATTTGGATTATCTTCCTTTGCTCTTCAGCCTTGTTACCAATCTCTCCTTTCATTTCTCTATTTTTTCCTCCCATTCCTTCTAAATTCCCTATCCTGGAGGTAAAATCCATCCATTAAGAGCATTTTTCTATATATAATTTTCAAGTATATTTTGCTATACAATGATTAAGCTTACACCTATGGTTAGGAATATCAAGTGAACAGGTATCACAGTTTGTCATTTTTTGGACTGAGCTTCATGCTACTGTTATTACTGGTTTTAGTACTTTAGGAAAAGTGACATAGTTGTTGAGATCAGTTGTTATAGCTTGTGTGCCAATGCCAACATTGTCTGTTGGTCATCAGCAATACCATAATCCAATACAAAAGAATTGGTTTTATGACAGACACCAAATTTTAATCCCTAACATTTCAAAGAGGCAAGAACTTAGGACAGACTCACAAGGCAAAAGCCATCTTCCTTTTGGTGAAATTTTTTTGAAAAGAGATCATTTCCTACAAGTTCTTCATAATAGTCATAAAGCTACCTACCACAAGCAATTTAGAAACATCAAGAGAAAACAAAAAATAGAAAATGGAAAACCTGAAAGCAAGATGCAACCCTACATCTCTTCCTCACTAAGACAAAACCAGTAGGCATTGAGTTACCCAGGTGGACTTTCTGAAATGGCAGCAGGAAGTACAAATGCAGGAGAATCAGTGCATAGAATGAAACAAATCAGACATAATCGCACAGCTTACTAAAGACGTTATGAATATTATAAAGGACATGGTTAGTAACTCGAGGATATAAAGATTTTTAAAAAATAGAGAATCTTCAGAAATTGACAAAAACAATAAATGTACAACATAGGAAAGAACTGTAATGCATAAAACAGATAAAGAGGACAGTAAAAACTGTTGAAAGTATATGCAGCAAAATTAAGCAGTATGAAGACAAAATCTCAGATCTAGAATACAGGTTTCTAGTTATCACCCACCACATGAAAGACTTCTTTTTTATTGTTGTTGGTTTTTTTGTTTGTTTTTCAAAACCAATTCTCACCATGTAAGACAAGATAGGCTTCTACTCAGTTATGTAGTTTGCACTGGTCTTGAACTCATGATGATTCTCCTGCCTCAGACTCCCAACTGCTGAGATTACAGGCTTGCATTATCATGCCTAGCTGTTACAAAAACAGCAAGGGACTATACAAAGAATCAATCTAACGACTGATAGATGATACAAAGAAGAATAACGTAAGATTAATTAGAATCAATGAAAGATCAGAATATAGCACAAACAACAAAGATAAAACAAGGTCACAGAAATAATACCAGAAAACTCCACAAGTACAGAAAAAGAATTGGCAGATAACATAAGGCATAAAACATAACAATTAGGCATGATCACACACACCCACATACACACACACACACACACACACACACACTGCACCAAGGAACATAACAGGATTACAGAAATTCAAGAAAACAACAAATTAAAACTTGTTCAAGAAAAATAAATCAAGTATAAAAGAAAACATCACAGTCACAGCACACTTCTCAACATAAACCTTAAGAAATGTAAAGCTTGGAGTGAAGGAGTTCAAGCACAAAGAAAAAAAGAACCCAGATTGATGTACCTGCAAAACTACCTTTCAAAATTGATGGAAAATAAAATACTGCCATAGCAAAGAACACCTAAAGAAACTCACAATCAGCAAGTCAACACTCCAAAAAGTTCTAAGGGGTATTCTAGGAAGGGGAGGAAGGGAAATTAAACAAAAGATAAAGAAGGAAAAAATGGAAATAAATCTTCTTATAAATAAGAAGAGGATAAAGGAAGGGGAATGGAGAGAAAAAGAATAACCAATATATAGGAATCAATTCCATAGAATGTATGTGACCATCACGTGTATGAAATTTGTACCATAAAATTAATTTTACAAACATTAAAAGAAAGCTGAGGCAGAAGCCAGGTGTGATGGCACACACGTGTGGTGCCAGCAATCTGGCAAACCAAGGCAGGATGACTGCTAATCCAAGCCCACCCTGGACTATTCTGTAATTTAGCAAGATCCTATCTAAAAAAAAAAATTGAGATGGCTGCTATCACAAAAATAATAATAAAGGACAAAGTGTAACACTTAATGTATAAAATATTCTTTGAAATATTAATACATCAAAATAGACATAATGACACAAGTTCATTACCCAAGCACTCAGGATACTGAGACAGGAAGTTCATTGTGAATTCAAGGCCAGCCTAGACAACAGTATAAATTCAAGGTCAGCCTGAGCTACAACAGCAAGACTCTCTGTTAAACACTAAACATTTTTCTTTACTTGTGATACCGAAGTACTGCAAGAAGCATGTCTGTTTTTCTACCTGTTCTAGCTAAGCTGCCTAGAACCCTGCTTGGCATGTGATGCTTAAGACTAGTTTCTCGACTGCATTAAGAGACACTAGGAAGGTGTCCGGATTGTATGGAGGATAACCTAACAATACAGTAATGCTCTGATGAGTTCATAGTTGAACAGGCTACCTGGAGCTGGAAACTAGCTGGAGGAAGGACGTCACTGGGTCAGGATTCTAAAGGACATACCTTCTCTTGGGCGATTTCCTTCTCTCTCTGTTTCCCAGCTGCCAGGAGGTGAGCAGCTTTCTTCTGTCAAGCCTTTCCTGCAGGACATTTCTGCTTTACCACCGTCCTAGAAGCAACAGACCAAAGTGAGCATGGAGAGACACTTCTGAAACTGTGAGTCAAAATAAATGTTTCCTCCCTTAAGTTGTGTACAGTAGGAAATTATACTCAGAAATGAAAAGCCAAGCAGTATGATGCATTTCTCAAATGCATGTACTCTACTCTAAATCCAGCTCAACAGCCATTCTCACCATGACCCCACCAAAGACCCAAGACACTTATTAGTTAACTTCTAATGCTTAGGGATAGAGATGAGTAAGGAGAGGAAAATCAAAAGTATACTGGGCCAATCCTAAGGCATTAAATTTTTCTATACTATATTAAGAATAATAGCAGGCATATACCCCACAATAAATGACTTTGCTATACCTTCACAATTCATTTTTCACAATGACTTCCACAAAGTTTAAGCCCACACACTATATACAATGCTATAAAAGTCACTGACTTATGCAATATATAAAGAGCTTATTATTTGCAAGGCACTATTTTGGCATTGGAAAACAGTACTGTAAAAAAGAACAAAGCCAGGCTGGGGATTTAGCTCAGTGGTATAAGCGCATGCCTGGCAAGTGAGAGGTTGTGAGTTCGATCCCAAGTACCAAAAAAACAACCAAACTAAAAAAGGACAAAGCCCTGCTTTTGTGAAATTTATATTCCTAAAGGGACAAAGAAGAACAAGTAAGAGAAGAACATAATTTTTTATGCTGGTAAGTGGTGAAAATACATACAGAGGGCCAGATGAGGAGGCACACACCTCCAACCTGAGCACTCAGTATAGAGGTTGGACGACCACTGTGAGTTCAAGGCCAGTGTGCGCTATATAAGGAGACCCATTCTCAAATTATAAACAAAAAGACAGACTGGTAGAGTTTATGATCAATTCTAACTTAGATAAATGCCTAGTACAGATAGGAAAAGAAAACTCAAAGCTTAAAAATGGTCAAAGCATTTGAACAATTAATTTCACTTCTATAACTCTGTAGAAAAAAATAAAATGGAAAGTTTAGGCACTAAAGTCAGGTGTGCTGGCATATGCTTATAATCACAGTGCTCAGGAGGCTAAGACAAGAGGATACACTTTCAATTCAGGGCCAGCCAGAGCTACACAATGAGTTCAAGCCCAATTTGAACTACATAATGAGATTCTTTCTCAAAAAAAAAAAAAAATTCTCCTGCCCCCCCCAAAAGAAACAAAGCTTTAGGTATATTATTTGCATCCAAAGGCAGAAAATAAAGATACCAGTTAAGAGTCCAGAATGGTCTCATGTCTTTAGGTCTAGATTGTGGAAGCCGACTGGATCAGGTACATTGTACTCATCAAGTAGATTCACCCTCTAATGAGTTCAGCAGGTGGGTTACTGGGAGTTTCAAATGGAAGGTGAACCTCCCTCTGGGCTACTGCCTTCCACTTCTTGGCCACCAACACTGAAGGAGCTTTCCTTAACCTGGTCCTTCCACCATGCAGTTTCTGTCTTGGAGCCCAGTGACCAGGAACTACAAACGTGAGCAGAGATAAAATTCTCCCCCTTTAAGTTGTGGATGTTAGGTACTGTATCCTGGCAATGAGAAAGTGACGAAGACAACAGTCATAATAAAAATGTTCATACAAAGGTTAACAAGGTAATATCTGATTTTTTTCTCAATGGTGCTGGGGGATACACGTAGGGACTTCACACTGAGCTGCATCCCCACGCCTCTGAATTGTGATAAGGGTCTTGCTAAGCTACCCAGCCTAGGCAAAAACTTGCAGTCCTCCTCCCTCAAGCTCCAAGAGTGCTGAGGTTACGCCTGTCCACTACCACATATGACTTGATTCAGTATTATTAAGAAATGCATAGGGGTAAGAGGAGAGTGCTTGCCCAGCGTGTGTGTTCCCAGGATCACAGAAGAGGAGGGAGAAATGAAGGCAAAGAGGAAAAGAGGAAGGGCAGGAGAAGGAAAGAAACAGGAAAAGGAAAAATAATGGTGCTCTGGATACAGGGAGGAGGAAACCAAGAGGTCTAGTAAGCAGCTATGTTGATAAATGAAGCAGGCTACACAAGATCACCTCTGATACATGTTAAGATCCTCTGCTGTTACCAAGCAAATATATTTGTACGTATAAAGGCAAAAAACTCAGACTATAAACAGTATTAATAGTGATGATATCTTAACATTGTGATGATCTTCATTTACATATGTATTTACTATTTTTGAACACTGAGTATAGGTTTCCTTTTAACAAACTTTTAAATGTTTAATAGCTTAACTCTACCACTGTCCAAACGAATATGATGAAAATAAGGAAAACAAAAGGTACTAAAACAACTGAATAGCTCAATTATGGAGGAAAAAAACCTGAATCTCCTCTTTTTCCTAGTTTTTCCTTTGAAATGAGAGCTACTTAGAAATCTGAAATCTAAGTACTGGCATTAAAACATTCTCCAAATAAAATGAGCTTTCAAGAAAACTGTTAAGAAAAACGAGGCCTACTCACTGGTGACTGAAGCCAACTTTCAGTTGTCTGAGGCCCAGCCTTACTAAGGTGCTAAGTTACCCAGCCTGGGTTAGAACTTTAAATCCTCCTGCCTCAGTCTCCCCGACAGCTGGGATTACAGGAGTGTATCGCATCACCCAGCTCCAGGGTGTGGTAGAACGAGTGATTCTTTTCATAATATGCAGAATAAAATACTGTGTATATCAATGCATATGCTATGTATATCAAGTGGCTCCACGTAAAATGATAGGTTAAATGAGGTGTCACTTGAGTAAATCTTTTAATACTAAATATCTCTAAATGGCCTAATGTTGTAGAATTCTGTCAAATTCTACATGTAAGTAATTCAAGTTCACAAACTTTTTGAGGAGGACAAATGACATTTATTAAATCTCTCTTAAAACACTCATGATGGGCTGTAATATATGCTCTCAGTGCTGGGCATCTTGAACCATACGTGGTACAGGTCTGTGTGGCCCATCAAATGTCTTTCTAATAACTTTATTAATCTTGAGACCCACAAAAGTGAATAGACTGCTTTATACCATCTATGGAACAAGCTGTCTGCTGAGATAACCATGCTTGTACCACCAATGGTTCAAGCCAGCAGGAACATGTCAGGTAATTATAGTGACATTTAAATGAGGAATCTATAATTAATCATCTGATTTCATTTGATTTATTCACATAAGATTGATGTTTACAAAAAGGACATTGGTCTTTCATATCTGGAAACTTACTAGGATTACCTCAATAAATGACGAATTTTTTAACTGACAATGTATCTTATTTTTCAGTGTGCTCAATGTATCTTATTTTTGATTTGACAAATCAAATATTTAATACAAAGTGCAAAGCACTTCACATCTGGTCTTGAAAAAGATTAAAGCCTATTTTATCCACTTAGATGCACCGTTTGTATCTTAAAATCCCAATAGTTTGATCATGATTGTTTCTATACTTCCAATGCATTCTATAAGACTCACAGATTAGTTTATACTCTGAAGTTTAAAAAAAGCTATTCAATAAATTCATCAAGGTATCTTTTTAGTATTTTAAAGGACACCACCACCAAGTATAGTACAGCTTTGTCTGTTATCGAAGTCATTTTTTTCAGTTGACAAATCATACTTACATATATTTATGTGCTATAATGTGAGATGTATATATAATCTTGAATGATTAAATCAATTAACATATACTCATTTTGTGTATGTGGTGATGGATTTATTACTTTTTTTTTAATTTAAAAGAGAATAAAACAAAAGAGGGCAGTACAGAGCAGATCAGAACAGGACAACATAGGCAACACAGTACTTTACATTAAGTGAACTGGACATCAACAGTATCTAACACCATATCTCTTACTCTGCTATAGTTGAGCATAGTTTCAATTACAATAATAGCAAACATAACACAATAGTATAAAGCCATGCATATAGTGAAAGAATTACAGGGCTTTCTGAACTGAATAACAGAAAATGATCAATGGGTATTATAGTATCTCATTTTTGATAAAAAAGAAAAAAATTTGTTTGAACTATCACACATATTCAAATTCCAATAAGACACAATGTGGTAGATAGAACCAACGGTAATAGAACAAAAAAAGCATGGTAGGACTTCTAAGAAGGATAATATTAAATCAGCAATAGCTGTCATAATGTTTTCTTCAAAACAGCTGTTCATATCATCACGTA
>PVJX010019617.1:0-34578 GCA_004027295.1 Dolichotis patagonum | reverse complement strand
AAAAAAAAAAAAAAAAAAATCAGAGTTTGAAAGCATAAGAGTCCTTTAAGAGCTGGTGAGTGGAGGTGGGACTGTAGGCAGGAAGTTAAGACATCAGCAGGTCTGAGGAACAAAGGGAAGGGTGAAATGTCCAAAATACCATGCTTTGCCAGTTATAGTTAAGTAAAGAAACAAAGACCCCTGTACAGTAAATGCTAGGTCTCTCACCCAAAGCCACCCCACTGAGCAGTAACATCTCATTTCTTCAGACAGCTGGCAGCTGGCCGCCTGCCTGCCTTTCCCAAAACAAGGCACATACCTTCCCGGGTGCCCTGGCTTCACCCAGCAGTAGCAGAAAGGACAGCATTCTTTAGAGACCCTCCTTCCTTGGGCTGAGAGTGATATACATTAGAACTTATCTTTCCTAAGTTTCTTCTATGATTATGGCCCCTGGGAGAACAGGGACCACCTGGAAAGAACAAGAAAGACATTTTTGAGACATCAACATTGCCAAGTAACCATTAAGGCTATTTGTAGAAATTAAAATATCTTACTTAGGACAGCTATGGTAACTGAGGCACATTATGTTCATCTGGATCCTTAAGGAAAAAAATGTAAACTGTGACAAAGCTGCTACAAAATAATCTGCATTAGCAGGCTCAACCCAGACCAGCAGACTGGGGACTCTTTGTTTTTCATAACCTGTGCGCCACCTTGTGACAAAAAGCTAAACAGCACTTAGAGAAGGAAGACAGCAGGAGGAAAGTAAGAGAGGCCAGGGACTACACTCAGCATTTCCTTGGGTTACTTCTAGATAGGGCAACAGTCTCCTGTCACACAGTGGGCAAAAATATAACCTGTACCTCCACAAGAACCCTGGCTACAAACCAGAACAGGAGCCATGCCACAGAAATAGTATTCCCTTACTGCCTCCATGCTCCCGTTTCTACCCCAATTCACAGGCAAGTTACCTGACCTCTAAGGGATCAAAGTTCCTGACTGTACATTGTGAGAAGGGCAGGAGACAAGATGCAAGAGAGAGTTCTTAGTTCAGCACGAAAATATTCCTAAAACAAAGACCTCCTGGATAATTAAACTGGCAATATTGAAAGAGGAAAGAAATTGAGACTGAAGGATCTGAAGCTCCTCAAGAGACAGTTTTTCTTCCCCAGCTGCCCCTAACACCTTGCAGCCAGCTCAGCTCCTTCGGATGCCTGTGGCTGCACCGGGAGACATTTGCTTTGGCTGCAGCAGGCCTCAGATGTGAATCTACCCCAGACTCCACCCTGTGTCTCTTCGGATGACTCTGCATCTCTGCGTCCCACATTTTATCTCTATTAGGTCCTAAAGGGGGGCCCTCCTCCCCCCAAATAGAAACTCGGGCACAATGCACACAGGAGCCTACTTTTTTCCTTAAGCAATTTCCCCAAACCTTTAGCAGGTCAGTTCGTGCACTGTTATGGCTTGTGTCTAGATGTCCCCTCAAAGGCAGCTGGGCTTCTTCAGAGTGGCCAGATATAGAATGTGTGATGCTAGGGTTAAGAGTGTGTGTTTACTAATTAGCCCACTGATTGGCTTTACACTGGCCCCAAGCTCAACAACCTAGATAGAAAAGGGACAGACAGAAATTGCCACTGTCTCTTGCTAGTCGCAATTTCTAGCTGGCTACCTTCTTCCTGCCATGCTTTGCCATGGGCTATTTCTCCTCTGTGATGCCCCTCTGCCATGCCACCCTGCCTTGGAGCCAGCTGGTTCTAGACTGAAACGTCTACAAACTGTGAACCAAGTAAACCTTGCTTACCTTAATCTTGAGTGTTGGATATTTTGTATCAGCAAGGAGCAAAGTAACTAAGACACCCCACTATTCTGGATGGCATATTTGCCTATTTGGGGTTTCTATCTCAAGTACTGAACAGTGAGCTGGTACACCAAGCTGGCAACACAAAAGTTGAGTGTATGGGAGAACAAGGATGCCAAAGCAGCCAGCAACCAAGGCTACGGACACTCAAGACACTTAAGCAGCAGAGAAAGAGCGGTAGGGAACAAGGGAAAATTGCTGGGAGTCGCCATTTCTGGTCACCAACTGATAGGTAAGGTGCACACAAGGCAACTCCAGCCTTGTTTCAGCTCTTACACTGTAAACAAGTATCCTTTACAGTCCATCTAATGCATTTTTCACACTTTTGTTCTACTGGCAATGGGCAATGTCACAGTCTAAAATGGCCTCCAAGTCATACTGAAGAACTACCCCTAAACACACAAAGACTGTGATATGCCTGAGGGAAACCCTATTCCCAAGTTTCACTGAGCATGAGTTAAAGTGCTGTCGGACACAAGATCAGTGCTAATAACCCAACAGTGTGTATTAAATAAGATGTCCTTAAGCAGAAATACACAGAAAGCAAGGTCACGTATTGATCAGCTGAGGTCAACATTGAGATCTCGGCTCTCAGGAGGCTCTTCCCCTAGAGACAATGCTTCGGTAACCTCTAATTTAGTGGCCCCAACTTTACTCAGCCAACCTATGGAGAACAGCAACCGTCATCTGGAAAGCTTTCCATTTAAAGTGTTAGGGTAAATGGAAAAAAAGAGCTAGAGGACAGAAGTATTTTGGGCTTGGGAATAATGAAACTCGGGATAGCTGAGGTGATGGACATGTCAATTGGATTAATTTAATCATTTCACATTGTAGATGAAAAGTATAGCTCTGCTTTGAACCTCATGGATATATAGTCAATAATTAAAGAGCATAAATTTTTAAGAAATAAATTCAAGGGATAAGAGTGAATGTTCTTTAAACAATCGATTAGCACACAAATTAGTTCTTTCTTTATAAAATGGAAATGTAAGATTATTTCTAAGAAAATGAGGGTGGGCTATGAAAACCTGTGTCACAATTCCCTCCAGGTGAAAAAAAAAAACCTGTAGGATCAAATAAACATGTTCCGACTTTCTCCAGTGATGCTTCAGGAAAGCATTACATCTATTAATCACAGCAAACTATTCATTTTCAGTCAGAGAAATAAGGAAAAAAATCATAGTGACTGAAATGGTGATTTCTTGGCTAGAGATGCAGCTCAGTTGTAGAGTGCTTGGCAAGTGCAAGGCCTTGAGCTCAGTCCCCAGCACCAAAAAATAACAATAATTTCTGCTTCAAATAGCTTCTATTTCAATTTCTAATCTTTCCTATCTGAACAAATGACAAAGTGAAGAGACTGCTATGAAAAAATTGCAGAGTTGAGTATCTTTTAACAACAAAATGTAACTGATTATTTATAGAAGCATAAAATTAGCCTCAGGTGTTCTCTCCAGGGCTTAACAGGTTGTCACTTGAGATTAAAATCCCGTAAGGCTGCCCCAAAATTCCATAAACTCTAAGCAGAATCAAAATGAGTGATGACAGCAGAGTGCATGGAGGAACAGGGATAAATTTATATGACTGGCAGAGACTCATATGAAGTAAATAAATCTATAAAGAAGGAAAGGAATGCTGCTGAGCTGACATTATGGAAATATTCCTTCCACTAGGGAAGAATGTACAGAACATGAGTTCAGAGCATCTAATTCAAATGGGTGGGGTCTTGCATCACCATCAAACATTCTTGGGGTGCCTGGTGGTCTGATAACATTCATCTTACAGCTTTCAAAATTCATGATGTTAACACATGCCAATGTCTTACAAAGAAAAATATATAATGGAAAGTCCAGTCTCTTTTTTCATCACTGGCAATAACACAAGGAAAATAATAAGGACTTCAAGAAATAAATACAACAGAATGTGCTGGTTAAAAATTGATCACACACAAAAGACATTCAACAACCACTGAACTTGTTTAACAGTGAGATCTTTATTAAGGGAGTCACAAGTAATTATGAATTCTACCAACTCACAGTATCTCTAAGAGTAGATACCAATATCTGTTTAAATGGAAAGTAAACTGAGAAAATTAATTTATTTTCTTACAATAAGAAAATTCATGTCAGAGGCAAGAATAGAAAAAAATCGTTTTCAGTCGGTCTTCAGGGATACCCTTTTTTTTTTGTATACCCTTCATAAACCCTCACATTGATATTTTAAAGTCTAAGTATATTACTGTATTTCTCCTTTTAAGATCAATGTACTTGAATAATTAAAAAGTAAAGAATAAATCAATTTTTGTAGTTCATTTTCCCAAACACTTAATATTAGAATGTGTGACAAGTAATATTTATTGCAACAGGTTCTAAGAGTACAAACAAGTAGTCTTAAAATCTCTTGCAAGCAAGACACAACTCACTGACATCCTGAGGGAAAAACAAGAAGTAATGAACAAGATGGTGTCTAGACAAAGGCACAGCTTTCTGCAACGGTTTCATAGTCTGTGCACAGGAAGTCCTCTCAGAGAGAAGTTACGCAGAGTAAGGCTTGCATTAGAAGTTGCATATTCTACTATTGATACTATCCCATTTTAGGACAAAAGGCTCTATAAAATCCCTCTGAGGAAAAAAGTGCAACACAAAATCTTTTTAACAAAGAAAAGCAAAAGTAGCAATAAAGGCCCATAGAATACACAGTGCAAATACAGTATTTCAGAGTAGGCAAAAGAGGTTTTGAATTGGAGTGTGAAATTTCAGTGAAAGATGCATTTTGCAGCAACTGTTCACTCGAAGCTTCAGAGCTTCAGCAAAGAGAGACCTGCAGTCGGTAACTAAGTGGCTGAAAAGATTAATTTTTCACTATGGCACAAAGATCCCCGTCCAGAAGTGCTTTATCTTTAAACTACTCCACTTTCTGTTACCTGGGTCATGCTTCTAAACTGCAGTAGTCTCGGACTTACTTGCTACACAACCGTGTTACACCAGACACCAGCAGGCAGAGGACCCCGCAGACCACTGAAGCTGCTTTTATGGGGAGCCCACTGTCGAATAGCCTTACAGTCATTACACATTTATCATAAAAACTGAGTTTATTTGATCATGTGTTACCCCTTCTCAAATAGTCAGAGGAAACCTATTTAAAAGAGGCTTTCCAACTAGTCCTGTGGGTATTTTTAAAATCTTCATATAAAAGCCCACTTCTTTAATACAGAAGAACAAACTTTTTCCTTTAAAAAAATCCCATTTTTAAGCCAAAATAAATTACAACTTGCAGAAATAGCTTTATACATGGCTTAGTACTTACTTCAGATATATAGAGATACAATTTTTTGTACATCTTCAGAAATTAGAGACACTGAGACGGTATTCTCCTCTAAAATGACATGATGACATAATCCTGGCTCAAGGAACAGATCAAGCTTTAAGTCTCAGGAATAAAAAACTGATATTCATCATCCAATCTATATAGTCTTATATTATGTACATATTAACAGTCTAGTCAATGAAAAAAGGTCAAATTTTATAAACTAATTTCAGAACTCAAGGCATAAAAATGTAATGAAACAAAAACATTTAATATACAGTCTTCCATTTGGCAATGTGTAATTATATTGAGAGATAAAAACTTATCTACAAACAGAATATAATAAAAGGAAAATGTGATTTAAGAAGTGATCTCAGGTCCAGAGCTCTTCAGTTCTTCCAAATTTGTAGATCAGAGTGCTGGAAAGATAGGAGTATAAACATGAGAAAAAATATGAAAAAGTAACACAATTTACTTCCTAAATATGCTTTCACAGGTATCCCCTGAGCGCTTTGTGTCATTTCTAAAATTAAGTAAGAGATCATAGTGGTGTTGTCTGAATTGCTTGTTTTGTAATGCTGCTTTAGCCAGGATGGCTGAACTTAATTAAATACTCCTGCTTAAAACCTAGATCCTTAGAAAACTTGTAAAGGAGACATGTTTCATGGTGGCAAAGCATTAGGACCAGTTTTTCTCTCTCAAAGCCTATTGTATCTGAACTGCAATTACTGAAGCACCCTAAAATACAGCAGGCTGCAGCTCCTCGTTCGTTTAACAACTATTGTGTGGCAAACGTAGGTTATAGGAGAGGCCCCTGGCAAAGTGAGTCAGTCACAATGAACCAATCTGCTCTCTAATGGAGCGCAGAGGCTGGTGAGGGAGACCATCAAACGCATCTAAAAACCCAACTGCAAAAAAAAAGTGCTATAAAGGAGTAAAAAATAAGGATCTGACCTAGTTAGAAGCTGAGAAAAGTAGTAACTGAGCAGAGATGAAAAAGAAAAGTGGGAATTACCTCAGGAAAGGGAAGATCAGAGACATAGGACCATGAGGTGACTTGTAGGCATGCTGTGTGTTGGAATTAAAATCTAATACATGTAAAGCGTCCAGGAAAGGTCTTGACACATAACAAGACCCTAAATCAGAGGGTCTGACATGCTCTTATGTAATAATGGCATTTTTACCTTCTCACAGAAGAACTATGCATTATAATCCCAGAGATTCTTAGCTGTTCTATGCATATGCTGTTCTTATAAACAGAGCTGACATTTCCTTAAATGTTGTAGATGTGGCTAAGAAATTAAGCAACTTACCTAAAAAATATGAAAGCATTTTGAAAAAACACAGCTAGTCCTGGATAAACATCGGTATCTGCACACACAAAGTAAAATGAATTAGACTACAAAAAAAAAAAAAGAAAAAGAAAAAGAAAGAAAGAAAGAAAGAAAGAAAGAAGACAAAAAGACTACAAACAGCAGTCACAAAGTCCTGGTGTCATTGATGATGTTGCATATAATACATGTTACTATTATTCAGCAACTCTAAGACATCTATGATGAAAGCAAAATAATAAAATGACAATTTTATTCTCTCAAAAAACTACTCTCACTCTGGATAAAAGTTAGTAACCATTATCAGGTTTTCTTGTTTATTATCTTTGTTTTTTATTTTAAAAACTGCTAAGAAAATAGGTAAGAAATAAGACAAGGAAACAAGTGCAGGGTTGGGGATTTAGCTCAGTGGTGTAAGTACTTGCCTGCCAAGTGCAAGGTCGTGAGTTCAATCCCCAGTAACAAAAATAAAGAAAAGCAAGTACAAGAATTCCAGGGGCAGAAGTTGATTTTAGTCAGCTACGGGAAAGCTCCAACACTCAAGAGGCTAGCTTCAGTGTCTCCACTGGAACGCTCTGTCCTGAGGACCTGCAGGTCCTAAGAATCCACTATTTTGTTTACAAGAAACAAGCCATCGGATAGCGGGTACCACCAAGTGTCTACCAAGCCAGTGAGGACCCCCTGACTGGCACAACTGCATCCAACAATGACTGAGGGAGTCTCTGAGTGTCCCATTTTTTTGACTATGTGTCACCACCCATTCTTCAGTGTCACAAAGTGATCATTTTATTTGCAGAAACTTTCGTCCACGTGTCTGACTTGCCTGCAGCCCATTACTATCCATTTGCAATTTGGTGATGGAGAAAGTAGTCAATGTAGTACTTTTCCTTAGTAAAAACGCTTCTTCTGGATGTGATCCAGAAGCAGACTAGACAGTGCTGTGTGAGCTGAGCTCTTACTCCTACCATGCCCCGGTGCTTCCTATGAATAGTAAAGCTCTTTGGGCGCTCGCACACCCCATCAAATGCATCAGCACAAAACCATTACAACCATGAGAGGAGGGATATAGTTTTCTTTGCTACAGACATCAATCTTCCTGGTGCTGTCACCTGGGTGATAATGCAGTCCTGTTTTGACTTTCAACTTGGGTTTTTCCTCACTTTTTTTGTACTTTTAAAAAGGCAGTATATATTTTTGATATACATAATTGCAACAATGACTATGGTAAGTTTATGTGTTCAACACATACTTTCCCTCACTGATCAACTCACTAAAAATATTTTAAATTCAGGTATTCTGTGAAGATGAATTCCAGAAAGGAAACACTAGAAAAACTATCAAAAGCTATTTAACATAGCTATTACTGTCTAGTATTATTTTCCATTTAAGGCATAAATTCAGGCTTACTCTTGGAAAGATTAGGGAATAGATTCAAAGTTATTTAAATGTTGGGAAAAAACAGGTTCTTTTTTTTTTAGTATCTTGGAAAAATCACAAATTTAAAATTTATTCTTGGGCTGGGATATATAGCTCAGCAGCACAGCATCTGAGCTGAGTTTGATTCCTGTTACCTCAACACACACACACACACACAAAAGAATTTATTTTCATACAGTATTTACTGGTTTTGCAAAAAAATCAAAATATTACAGTATCTATAATTAAAAACAAATCATTTGTTTAAAAAAGTAATTTGCAAAAAATACCTTTGGTCTTTTATAATTTTCATTAATATTACAAATACATATTAAAGTAACTGTTATATGTATGTACCATTGTTACCCTGATTGAAGTACTTTAAAACTGTGTTGCAGTTTTTTTTTCCTTTCTTTTTATCTATTAATAAAGTGGATTTGAAACAAATAAAAATAAAAATAAAGTAACTGCCATGGTAATAGCTGCATCAAAAGTGCTGACAGCCACCACCTATAGCCCCTGCCGCTTGGGAGACTGAGACAGGAAGATCACTTGAGCCCAGGATAAGACCAGCCTGGATGACACAGCAAGACCCTGCCTCAAAAGAAAACAAAACAGGGCTGGGGATTTAGCCCAGTGACATAAGCCTGCCTGGCAAGCAAAAGGTCGTGAGTTTGATCCCAGGTACAAAAACAAAACAAAACAAAACCAAAAAGGTACTGGGAAAGCAGAGTAGCTGATCCCCTTGCCTCCTGTGTGGCAGACAGAAATAATAATGTTAGAAATACATAATTAAATTCTTGATTATTGATTAGTTGTTGGCAGGAAGTAGTAACTAAGGAAAAGACTAGAGAAAAAAAGCAGGGCTGGATACCATAGGGCCCGCTTTTCAGGCTAGACCTAAAGTCTAGATAACCAAGGAAACAGCTGTTTAAAAAAAAAGAAAAAAAAAAGAGGCCCCACCTTAGGGTCCAACTTCTGGAACTAGATCCACCTTCTAGGTTAAACGTAGCTAGGGACCAGGATGCCTAGGTCTAAACACAAGGGGAAAAAGTACTCAGGTAACTGTTTCTGCTGCCACTCTTGGGTGTCCTGCTTAGTTCTTTGTTCAGGACATCAATTCCCGGATAAAATCCCTTACCAGGTAACAAGCCTTCTAATTTATTTTCTTTCATGAATCCAGGAGTTACATTATGCAAATGTGACACATACAAACAGGAATCATTAAAATTTATCATCAAGTTCTTTCACTGACTTTATCCTAGAGGAAAAGCTTCCTGTCTTCACAGGAAAAGAAAAAAATCAGAAGCTACTTAAAATTTTTGTAGATAATTAATTTTTATAAAACTACAAATGGGGCTGGGAATACAGCTCAAGAGCACAGCACCTGCCTGGCGAGCACAAGGTTGTGAGAAAAAAAAGAACTATAAATTTTGATTACAAAATACTAGACAGGCTGGAAAGCTGATGGCCCGCAAGGAAGGCTCAGGCGCTATCCGCCTCCAGTGTGGTACCCTGCGGTGTAGTGCAGAAAGGGAAAGGGAAGGAAAATGGAAAGGGAGAGGCGGCTCTTGGAGATTCAGCTGTGAAGCAGGTGCGCACAGATGGCCTGGTGGTATTAAAGGTAATAAATATTATCAAGAAGAAGGACAAGGAATCGGGGTGGTTTGAGGAATGCTTTTGGGCCTGGTTGTCGAAGATTAACTTGCAATAACCAGCTGCTTCCCCTTCCCCCAGCACACACAGGATGATGCTGAGTGTGAGGAAGTCCAGCATCAGATGGAAATAAGGCGGAGCCTTTGCCACAGAAGCATCGACCACGTGGGCTCATTCGTCACCTGGGCACTTCTGGATTCTCAGGTCAGTTACCAACATGCCACTGAACAATCTGTTGCTCTCCTTTACAATCTCATAAAAACTGCACAAGGGTCTCTCTCAATAAAGGCCTACAGAGTGACTCCTAAACTGATGGAAGTTTGTAAAGAGAAAATTTTTTCTCGAGGCATTGAAAAGACAAACATCACCTTTGAGCACATGTTTGAAGAAGTGCTAATTGTAATCAAAAATTCACATCTGAGCCAGGCATAGTGGCGCACTCCTGTAATCTCAGCACTCGGGAGGCTGAGGCAGGAGGGTCAGTGCAAATTTGAGACCACCTTGGGCTTTACAAAGCAAGCTCAAAGCCTGCCTAAACTGCATAGGAAGACCTTGTCTCAGAAAAGAAAAGAAACGAAAAGAAACGAAAAGAAAAGAAATTAATTCAGATCTGATACACGTCCTGACGGGGGAGAATTGCTCAGCCTTGCCAGCAGCGGTCATCTGAGGAGGAAGCTGCAGCTGCTGATGCACAGGCTGGATGAAATGAGCCAAGACACAGTGAAGCGCGACAAGTACATAAGGAACACCAGCAAGCAGCAGCAGAAGCATCAGTACCAGCAGCAGCGTTAGCAGGAAAACGTGCAGCGCCAGTGCCGAGGAGAACCCGCTCCCCGAGGAGGACTTGCCCAAGCTCCTCACGCCCCCCAAGGCCCGGCAGGACTGACTTGCCTCTCACTGCAGGCCACACTAACACACGCTGCCAGAGCATGGCAAACTCTTCAAGGCTCAGGCTCTTCAAGAATACAACTGAGACAGGACATTTCCAGAAGAGGGGTTAAGGTGGCCTACTGAGGTAACACCAGGGCAACTCTCCAAAGAAATATATTTGGTTTTTTTACTGTTGATTTTTTGGTGCTGGGAATCAAACTCACAACCTTGTGCTTGCCAGGCAGGCATTTATGCCATTGAGCTAAATCCCCAACCCCAAAGAAATATATTTGTATATTTATGGCATTGCTATTTTTGGCTGTATCATCTTTGTAGCCAATAATAAAACACAATCATGATAAAAAAAAAAAAAAACAAATACTAGAAAAGATGAAGAAACTGGGTTTTTTGTGTGTGTTTTGTTTTTGTTTTTTACATCACAGCAAATACAGCAGCTTGGTTAAGAAGTTAAAGTTTGAGCCAGATTCCTAGGTTCAAATCCTAATTCTATCACTGATTAAATAAATGACCCTGAATTCTAATATAGCTCAGTTTCCCATCTATAAAATGGGCCCACCACAGAAAATGAGACTTAAATCAGTGCCCATGCATATTGCTTAGAATACTGTAGTATTTGATCCATTACATGGTAAAGGACAGACTGTATCTTATTAGAAATGCTTGGGACTAAGGCATTTCAGATTTCACATTTTTTCAGATTTTAGAATATCCAAATATACATAATGAGGTATCTTGGGGATGGGACCCAAGTCTAAGCATTAAATTCAATTGTTTCGCATATACCTCATACACATAGCCTGAAAGTGATTTTATACAGTATTTTTAGTGCACCTATTTTTTGAATGAAACATCACAAGAGATCTCATCTGGAATTCCCCACTTGTGGTATCATGTTAGCTCTCAAAAAGTTTCCAATTCTGGGGCATTTTGTATTTCACATTAGAGATGCTCAACCTATATATAAATGGTAGTGTTATTATGAATATTAATAGTTCATGATAATCTGCATGGCAAAAGATTTGAAACATTCATTAGAAATGTCAGCTGGGTGTGGCAATGCACGCCTGTAATCCCAGCACTCAGGTGGCTGAGGCAGGAGAACTGTAGCAAGTTTGAGACCAGCCTGGGCTACAAAGTGAGCTCAAGACCAGCCTGAACTGCATAGTGAGACCCTGTCTCAAAAAGACCAAAAAAAAAAAAAAAAAATAGAATTTAGAATTTTTCCGATTTAAAAAGAGTCACAGAGCCAGGGATATTGCTCAGTGGCACAGTGCCTGTCTGGCAAGTCCTCAGTTCAATTTCCAATATCAAAAAGCAAAACAAAAAAACCCCACAAAGCATATATATTACATACCACTCCAAGCTGGGTCTGGACCAGCATCCTATAATCAAATACATTCAAATTCATTCCTATAATGCAACATTTGACTACCACATGAAATGTGATTACGACTATAATGATGAACCTTTAGTCAGTTATGGTCAGGTTTTGTTGCTGAATTCATTATAAAAAGTTTAATTTTTTCTAGCATCCTGCAGGTTTCAAAATTGTGTATAAGGGGTCTGACAATAAGCCTAAACTGCTTTCTCACTTTAGACCCCCAGAAATAGGTCTCTTGTATAAAAGACTGGCCGTGCAAGGAAAGGAGAGGAGTTAGAAACTCTAGAGATGGCTGTGAGCCGTGGCTTTATCAGTGGCTAGGACTCACATTCTACTGCACAATGACAGGCTATGTTAACAACCAGTGACCCTGCGCATGGCAGAACAGCCACAAGCTAATTCAGTAAGTACACTACATTTTACTCCAGGTGGACTCAACAGACTTCACTAAATACAAAAGACATACGAAACTATCCTATGAAAGAAAGGAGAAACACATACTTACTCTGAGTAACATATGCCCCAAAAAGAATCCACATGGAAGCAATAAGTGACCCGAACATCAACATGAAACCAATGAAGAGCCAAACTCGAGCACCTGTGTAAAGAAGAGGCTTTGTGACTTTGCTCAGTTTTGCAGCTCCATAAGGTCTAGAGATGCCTAATACTGGGAGCGATACACAGTATGCATATCAAGACAGTCACATATTTTATATGTGTCTGGTATTACAGTTAACTCACTGAAGATTAAAAAACCTAAAAAGAATTAGACCATTACCTGGACAGGGAAATTACCTTTTTTCTGGCTGAAGAAACTAATACCTACGTAACTGAGGCAACCTTCATTGGTAATTATTTAACTACACTGGCTCATTAAACCCTAATTGGAAAACCATCTCGTTACACATATTATCAAAATAACTGCTCTGTAAAAGCACCAAACACACTCTAGTCATCATCAGGCAGGAAAAAAAAAAAGATTTCAAATGAACAAGGACCAGAATGTCGCTTTCTAATCAGTGGTAAGCTTCTGCAATCACACCACTGCTCAATACAAAATAAATAAGGCCATTCCTCATAAGAATAGCCAGACTTTTATAACTGAAGCAACCAACCTACACCACACACCCTTTAAAAGCTCAAGGTCAAAAGTATCTCTTCAACCCTGGGGTGTACAGGATTCTAGACTCTCAATAATGTAACCATCTGGGCCCTGGAGCAGATTCAACACATCTTAGGAAAGTAGTCTAATACTTGTATCAGACCCTTTTCACAGGCATAATGACGGCCCCTCACCCTATGGAAAAGAAATAAAGCTCTGCTGATGTGAAAATAAAACCCTAGCCAATTTCCACAGCAGAAAATGAAATGTGCCTGAACTGCAGATATTCTGGTTTGGAGTTTTTGTTTTTTGAGACAGCATCTCACTATGTAGCTCAGGCCGGCCTTGAACTCACGGCAATCTTCCTGCCTCAGCCTCCCAAGCGCTGGGATGAAAGGCATGTGCCACCATGTTCAACAACTGCAGATATTCTGCTACTAAGCAAACAGAAACTTGAATTTTGGACACTGGATATACAAGAAACACTGGTCAAATCTCAGCAGTGTTAGAACAGCTGACACTTGGGCTGGGGATTTAGCTCAGTGGTATAAGTGCCTGCCTTGCAAGCGCATGATCATGGGTTCGATCCCCGGTACCAAAAAAAAAAAAAAAAGAAGAACAGCTGACACTTGAGAAAAACAGGTATCCAGGTGATTAAATTTCACTAAAATACTAAGAAGCAGATGTCTAGAAGTATAAGGGCATGTTTCATTCAACAGACAAGAAAACCTCAGACAATTACAGCTTTTATCTAAAGTGAGTAAAAAGAACTGTCAAAAATCCTCATAATTATTTTCCATCATATCCTTTATATAACCCTATATATGTTTAGTTTTCTAATAGAATTACCGTGCATTTGTTTTTGAGACAGGATCTCACTTTATAGTGCAGACAGGTCTTGAACTCACTATGCAGCCCAGGCTGGCCTCAAACTTCCCACGATTCTCCCGCCTCTGCATCCTTCGAGTTGTAATTACAGGCATGTGCCACACGCCCAGCTTCTTAACAGAATTAAACAGGAAAAACACTTACCTTGAAAAATGAGGATGCTTTGTTTGACAAAACATAAAACTAACATTTTCCCTGTTTTGTTTGACTGCCAGGAAGCTCAGATCTAAGATTACTGAGCAGATAAGAGGATGTATCTTATACTAGATTTGACACACAATTATTTTTTCTATCTAGATCTTTTACCTTTTACAGATTTATTACTTAAGAAATCATTTACTGTCTATTTAAAATTTTGATAATTTCCTACAAATTCCTCTGTAATTAAATGGAGATAGTTTACAAATCAGTTCTATAGTAAAGTAACATAAGAGCTCAGTGTGGTAATGCCTAAGCTGGACTGTAAAAAGTTCCTTCTTAAATTTTGAAGCTCTACACAGAACTTACACTATGTACCACATATAAATGTACATTTTATCTGTGTGGAAACACTCACAAAATAAAATGTAACCATCACAGAGTAAGGGTAAAAAATATGAGAACCAAAGGGCTCCTGTTTCTAAGAGACAGGAGCAACTAGATTTGGAGCAGGAACTATTACCTGGGCAACTAACAAACTCAAGTGTACTGGCTGAGGGCAGGGGGCATTTTCTGCTACATTTTCCTCCTCTTTTAGTTTCCCGGGCAAATCCTTGCTGGGCATGTTACACGTGATCTTCTGAGAATGCCCAACTAGAATTGTCGCCTGTTTGTGACATTACTCTGGCAAGGTAGTGAGGGAGTTAATCTGATCTAGAGAGTATCCCATATATCTTAGATACTCATCAAATCTTGGTCAAGTGTTTGATGAATTATTCTGTTCTCTTGGGGCAACTGTCAATAGAATTTAAGGCAAAAAAACACAGCTAGCAGGGAGCAGGGAAGCAAGGACCAGGACAAACAGAATCCAGGTCTATTACAAAATCACAGATAGCAGGGGGCAAAAAAGCAAGGCAGTGTGTAGTGTCTCTTCAGAGTGAGCCTTAGAGGAGCTGTCCATGTACATTTTTCAGCAAACTCTAAAAGGCTGAATTTCTGAAACTTGTAGAGGTAGTTAATATGTACCTGACTTTGATGTGTGTACAGAAATATCTACAGACATAGCTGGTTTTTTAACTGATCACAAGCTGTACATAATTTTTAAGTGTGTGTGTGTGTGTGTGTGTGTGTGTGTGTTTTGGTACCAGGGATCAAACTCAGCACCTCACACTTGCCAGGTAGGCGCTTATGCCACCAAGCTACATCCCCAGCCTTAATCTAGATTTTGAGTCACCTCTGTTACAAATGCAGGTCCATTTTTGCTGCCAAAGACAGGTCATATCTAGGGAAGATTTTTTACAACAAGACCCTACAAACTTTGTCTTTTCAGATAGGCAGGGAATGGGAAGTCGGGGCCAGTGACAGATGCTGAAGCCTGAGCTTCACGCTTCAAGGGCAGCAGCTTGAGCTTGCAGAGCACACGGTAGGGGCAGGTCTGATGGCTGGGATAGATGTTTCAGTCAATCAGATCCCTGGAGAGGGCAGGCCTCTGGGTCGGATTATTTTGCATCCTTGATGGCAGGTTTCCAAACAGCAGTCTGCTGTGCAGATCATCCCTGCAGGAGCGTTTTGGCCAAAGTAATTTTGCCCCAGGTGACCACAGCATATTTAGCGTGTCAGACACCATTCCTAACAGAGCCACTTCCATCCGTAAGCAGGATACACGCAGCATCTGTCAGGAGGTCCATTTTTTAAAGTCACATCCCAGTACAGCATGTGGCTCCTAGACGGGTGGGTCTCAGTCTAAGGTGAGCTTGTCAGAGGCAGAACAGGGAGGCAGTCCTTGGGTGCTCCCAAGGACTGAGTCTGAATAAGTATATAGGAGCCAGCAGTTTCAAGAAATCAGCAGTTTCTTCCTTGTGACCAGTTTCTGTCAGATACTGCAGCACAGCTTTTGTGTCTTTTCAGTAGGCAGCTTGAGTGTCATTAATCAGAAGTGCTTTTCAAAGAGGACACAAGTTTCTGAACGTCTGGGAGGCTGAGTCCAGGTCAGTTGCAAAGAGGGCTGGCTGACAGGAGCCAATCCAAGGCAGAAGAAGGGCATTCTTAGGTCCAAGCAGGCTGTACGTGGCAGAAGACTGAGGCAACATATAAAGATGATTATCAGGCATGCGGGCCAATGCAGGCATTATTCTTCCTCCCCGGGTACAGTCAGAGTCCAAATCAAGTCCGGGACAGTGGACTCTAGTGTATGGGAGGCTGGTCACGTCCCAGGCTAGGTACAGGGCACTCAAGCATGTATAGGAATTCACATTTGATAAAGTGTCCATCAATCTCACAGGATCTGCTTTGGCAGAATTTCTTTTTCAGTGGGGTCTCGAGTGGGTAATTTTAGACATGTTTATTGGCTTCTTGCCTCTCTCCGAGGTCTACCAGGAGAGCAGTGTGCTATCGATCTAAGGCTTCATGGCCCCCAGTTTTGATGCATTCAGGGGAGGACTGTGTTTACCCAAGTGTCAGGATTAATTACAGTGGTAGGGACTTTTGACTTTAACTAGGCTTGGGCCCCATCTATAATATGGTGGCATTCTTCACTATTAAACTGAGTCAGAAGGAGTTGCTAACAGTAGAGCAGAAGGCTGTGGTGCAGGAGACAGAACAGCCGGTGGTAGCACTGAGGCTGGTGGAACAGCCTGGGGTTGATGAATATAAGAAGGACCCAGGCCAGACTCTGGGGTCCTTGGGCAGAAAAGAGTAAAGCTTTTCTGGCTTGGGCTGAATCTGAGAGCCTCTCAGATGGCCTTGTGGGTTTGTTTTGATGACTAGGATGGCTTTCTCGTAATGCAGGACCAAGGTGCAGAACCAAGGTGCAAAAGCTTTTAATCCCTGTGGCAACTGAGTTCAAGTGAGCTGGCCTTTTATCTCAGGATCCTCCCAGTTGAAGGGGCTTATGGGAGCAACTCACAAGCAGAGGAAGGCATCTCTTCTGTGTTGGTGACAGCACAGAACTCTTGCCTGAGGTGATTAACAGACTATCGGGCTGATGTGTGGCTGGATGACTGTGCTTTCCATGACAGCTGGGGTTAAGGTGAGGCAGCACTGTTGATGTCCAGGCCCAGAGGCAAGTCTTTAGTCTCTACCTCTGGGAAGAGTTTTCAGAACTTTAGGATTGCAGTTATCTGTCTCAGGCATCATTTTCCTTTTAGGGAACAGTCACAGGGTTAAATGAGAGTGAGGCTGACTGGCTTTGTATGAAGGTAATGTCCTGCCAGGCTGCAAGTCTGTGGCTGGCAGAAAGGGCAAGAGGCAAGAGCCCCTGTTGCTCCAGTGACGGTAACTTTTTAAGAGAGGGAATTTTTTAAGGCAGAGAGTTCTGTTCCATTGTCTCCCAGGAAAGTCACAGGTGTGCCCCTGACTTCTGTAATGATCACGAGCCCTCAGGAACCTGATTTGATAGAACTCAGTCTGTTCTATATATTCAGGCCCAACAGGGCACACTTCATTTGTCAGAGCTGACAGTCCAATTTTACTCAGTCAGAATGAGTAAGTCAGAAGGAACTGTCAACAGTCATCTCAGGTGAGTGTTAGATGATACCACCCAATCAAGATAAATATGTCTCTGGAGGGCCGCTTTGGCTGAATGCAGCAATGAACTGGAATGAGTTCAACTGGCTGGAAGTAGGCGAGTTGGGAGTGGGAAGTAAAGCTACAGGTGTTGCCAGCAACTGCAGTAGATAACAAGGGTACCAAGGGTGAATTCTCAGGAAGAATGGGCCTCTTTTTCCTTTTTTTTTAGATGCAGGTAGCAGTAGGGATTGAACTCACAACCTTGCACTTGCCAGGCAGACACTTAGGCCACTAAGCTAAATCTCCAGCCCTTGGTTTCATTTTTAATTCTAAAAGCCCCTTTTCCTGCAGTCAAGGACTTTGGGTTTTAACTAATCAGTTCCCATTCATCTCCCTATGTTATGTGCCCCTGAACAATGGCACAACAGACAAAGCATGGGTGCCCTTCAGAGACAGACCATTCAGATGCCCACCTGGCTGTCCCCCTCACAGGGACTTAAGCATGACTTAGTTAAGGAGGGTGCAAGGCCTCCATTATGTCATATATTGATTGCTACAGAACCACAGGTGAGGGCCCAATCAATTACCATGACCGGTGCACAGATGTAGCAACATATTACTTATGCTGTCTGGGCTACTCTCTCACACATTTGTTCAACAGGCACTCAGAGGTTAAACATTCCAGCCTCCCATCCTTTGAGGGTGGCCTTAACTAACAAGAGTTGATTAAGCTCTTCTGCTCACACTGAGTAAGGCTAACAGACTGACTAGGGTGCCCCTAGGGGTCTTACCAGAATCAAGCAGGCAAGCAGACAGACAGACAGACAGACAGACAGACATTGAGTGCTCCTCCCTTTGGGTTCCGATGTGAGCCGCTTGAGCAGTGAAGTGAAAATACTCCTCCAGATCTCCAAGGGGACTCCAGAAATCTTAAGGACACACCTTCCCGTCAGGACCTGGAGAAATCCTTGCTCCATGTACAAGGGCCATTACTGATGACCAAAGGGGTCAGCAGTCAGTCTTCCCAGCTAATGTACCAGATGCAATGGCAAGCAGAAACACCAAAATTTGGAGGCAGATTTATTTACATGGACAGGCACTGATCAGGATTATTCCAAAAATACCAAACCCTAATCTTGGTGGTCTAGGTCTTATCTGAGATAAGCAAGCAGGAAGTACAGAGGCAAAATGGCTTGTCAATTGAGGAATGGTTTATACAGCGTGTATCACAGTGACCTGCAGCTTTTAAGAGACAGGAGCAACTGGGTCTGGAACAGGAACTATTACCTGGGCAACTAACAAACTGAAGTATACTGGCTGGGACAGGGGGCATTTTCTGCTACACTCAGAGATAAAGTGGTACAATCTGTTAGCACAGGGTACTTACATAAAATGTTATGATACTAACCGTAGAATTGCCGGGGATTTAGCTCAGTGGCTTAAGTGCCTGCCTGGCAAGCTCGAGGTCATGAGTTCAATCCCCGGTACCAAAAAAAAAAAAAAAAACCAAAAGACTAACCGTAGAATTTCAATTATATAGAATTATAGAAAAGGCAGAACTATAGTGATAAAAGGTAGATGGGTAGTAGCTAGGAGGTAAGGAAAGGAGACTAACCCAAAAGGATGGAAGGACACTCTGAAGGAAATGGACATGTTCTGTAAGCATCTGTTAAAATTCACCAAACTGTACATTTTAAATTTATATGTTTTACTGTATATATATTATACTCAAGCAGCCAAAAAGAAACAGAAGATACCATATGGCAGTGAACCAAAGGGACTAAATGGCTCTGGGCTGGAAACATACAAAGAACAGCAGCTAAAACTATGGTCCCTGGGCCCAGATGTGCTCAGATCCACCATTTGCTCTGTGTCTTTGGGCAAGCTATGTAAGACCTCTATGCCTTAGCTCCTGCATCTAAAAATGAAGACATGTAGCAGGCAAGGTGAAACACAGCTATAATACCAGTACTTGGGAGACTGAGGCAGGAGGATGACAAGTTTGAGACCAACCTGGGCTACACAATAAGCCTAAAGCCAACCTAAAGAACACAGGATGACCTGACTCAAAAAACAACAACAAAAAAGGACAATGAAGGGCCAGGGATTTAGCTCAGCGGCATAAGCACCTGCCTTGCAAGCATGTGGTCGTGAGTTCGATCCCTGGTACCAAAAAAAAAAAAAAAAAAAGGACAATGAGAACATTTACTTCAAAAGGCTAATGAGAAGGGCTAATGAGATAATAAGCTAATACTGAGACATACTCAGGGTAGTCTTTGACATACATTAACTATTCTACAAATATCTGGTTATTCTTAATCATCCTTCAAAATTCCTTTCCCACCTACTGCAGACTTCCAACTGTGACCACAAATCACTTTTCCTGCTCTTTGAAGATTAGAAACAGGACTTTCCACTGTGTGCTTTTTACATGGGGCACTGAAATTTCACTGAGAACAACCTCCTGGATCCTAAGAGGATCTGTTCTAACCTAAATAAAGAAAAACACCATTGGATAGCAATTCAAAAGAATTCAAACTACGAATTAATTCATTTGTAGACAAACAGCAAGTTTCTTCTAAACAATTTTGTTGCAGTCTGTAGGTGGCTATTCACACAATCAGAATTGAACGTGAGAAGCGCTGGAGTCCTAGGTTAGACTCCCTCGTGTGCTGTGCCACAGTGACTGTGGCAGTTATCAGTGAAGACCATTACTGACCAGCATCATGGGTAAGATTAAGCCCATCTTCAGCACTACAGGAATAACCTGGACCCATTGTTTTTTGGGGTGGGGGCGGGGGGTTCTTTTTTTTTATACCAGAACTCAAACTCAGGACCTCACAATTGCCAGGCAAGCACAGTGCTATATGCCCAGCTTTTTTGTCTCTGAAACAGGATTCACTCTGCAGTTCAGGTTGGCTTAAACTCACTTTACTGTAGCCCATGCTGGCATCAAACTCACAGGATCCTCCTACCTCAGCCTCCCACATGCTGGAATTACAGGCATGCACCAGACCCACTGATTTTTGAACAATAAAATTTTATCTATACTTTGGGCAGCATAATATGACAAAAACAGTTACTTTAACTTTCAGAAGGATTTAAATAAAACTAAAACTTAAAATTGTTAATAAAACTGTTCTTTATCATCCCTACCAGTCCTGAATAAAGACTCATAGGAGGCTTTGGTCATTCAAAGCTGGCTGTTCACGGTGCCTGTATGCCCTGTGTTGCCTGTATCCACCAATAGTCACAATGCCTTTACCTGTTCTTCCTAGACAGCCTGTCTCATAGCTGTCGCCTCTCACCTGTGCGTTGGACACAGCATTTATCCTGGAACAAAACAAAATCATCCAATGAGCTTTCATGTTATTAAAACATTCACCTAGAAGAAACAGATTACTTCCTTTAAAAGGCCAATATTTAAATATATCTTTTAACAAAAATCCTACTCGACAGAAATATTACATTAGTCTTTTTTTCTCCTAAGGTACACCCAGAAAAACACATATTTTAAGAGATTTCTGGAAGGCTGGGGATTTAGCTCAGTGGCATGGTGCCTGCCTGGCAAGTGCAAGGTCCTGAGTTTGAGTCCCAGTACAAAAAAAACTCATAAAAATCAATTGATACTACATGTCATGGTTTATTTCTGGCCCTTCAAAATACACAAGTAATAAAGTACTCATCTACTACACATGATACCCCAGGTTCAATTGCCAGTGCCACAAAAACAACCTTAATCAACTCAGAATACAAATGTATAGTGTTAAAGAAGAAATTTATCAATAAAATTGAAGTTATTCAAGAAATCACTGATCACTAGGGGAAAAAATATTTTTTAAAAATCTTGAATTGAGAATTACCTTCATACTTACATGAAGAAAGCCAATGTGGAAAATACACCACAGGTGTGAAAAGTATGGTTCAACTGTTCTGGCTTAGGATAGACCACCGCTGCATCAATCATTATCCACCAACCTGTAAAAAACTGAAGAAACAGCCCAAGTCATTAATACATGAAACTCTTCTTAGAGTAACATTCTTCTATTCCTATAAATGAAACAAAGATTCCTACTTTTGAGTTTTGGATACTGAAATACAAAATAATCCTTTGTTTACTTGTTCTTTATTGCAGGTGAGTCAAACTAGACTAAGACTCTGAAATGCTGTTCCTAGAACAAGACAAAATCATAATTATATTTGGGAATGGCTTCTTCTTCCAGCCACCATACTTAGATGGAGGGGAAGCTCTCTTAACTAAACTCCAGAAAAATCAACCCCCTGATTATGTGAAGCATGTCTTCTGTCTAGTTAGCATTCCTAATATCCTCCAGCAGTTTCGTTTCCACACATGCAACGCATGCTTAACAAAAGTCAGTTGTCACATCTCCAAAACTACTTAAAAAACACAAACAAACAGAGTTTTTGCTATGAAGTTCAGGCTCACTTTGTAGTCTATGCTGGCCTCAAAATTGCAGCAATCCTCCTGCTTCAGCTGCCTGAGTGTGGGATTACAAGCCTGCACCACTATGCCCAGTCTTCCAGAACTATTTTAACCTGCTCTGATCTTAGCTATGTCATTTAATGTTGTATAACTGACTCAACATGAGTTTGTAAAATGTTTCTAGTTAAACTAACAAACTGAACATTCCACATAAATGGAACAGATCTAATGCAGACAAGTTGCTTCGGAATTTCTTAAGACAAATTACATGCAAATGTGATGGTTTTCTTCTAAAGTCCTGACAGAACAGGGAATATACAATCCTCATATTTAATGTATTTTTTAGCAGATGTTTGTAACATTTTTAATCTAGCTAAACACTTTGGTTAAAATGATTATTATGTATATAAAAAATGTACCAATAAAGTCTGATTTAAAAAAAAAAAAAAGAAAAACCCCTTGGTTGTCATCTATACACTACAGGCCTTGATGAGCATACAGGCCAGACCTGCATGGCCCAGACATCAATAAACTCTCCCCCTCCTTCAGCCACCAACCAATGACCACTGCATTCAGAGTATTAGGTTCCCTCAGCTCCCTCATATCCACTTCCCCCTTTGCGGCTGGGACTCATTGTGAAGACTTGATCACCAATACAGCAATGTTCAGAGAAAGGGACTACTAAATAAGCAATTGGACCATGAGGGCTTGACCCCATCAATGGATAAAATGAAGAGTTCAGGATTGAATGGGCTAATAGTAGGTAGGGCCTGTGAAGGACCCGTCCCTTCCTCTAGCTCTCTCACAGTCTATCATCCTCTGCTTCCTTCCTGGCTTCCATGAGGTAAGTGGTTTTTGCCTGCCATCCCCTTCCACCATGATGTTTCTGCCTTGCCACAGGCCTGAAGCAATGAAACCATGTGCTCACAAACTAACTTCTGAAACTGTGGGCCAAAATAAATCCTTCCTCTTCTAAGCTGTTCTTCTCAGGTATTCTGTCATAGTGATAGATAACTAACACAGGTGTCCAAGAGCAGCATAACACAGTGAAGAGACACTGCCCTAGGCAAGGGAACTGGGTGGCCATGTGGAGGCCTTGTGCTGAAATGACAGATTTATCAGCTCAGTAAAGACAGCAGGTAACAGGAAACATGGAGAGAAGTCAACCATCTCGTGCTTGGCCAAGGCACTTTCCACATCCCTTGCCAGAGGCCAGGGTGCCCCAAGTAAAGGGACACCTAGGGGAGTTAGGATCCTTACTGGGCTCTGCATTCGAAGCTTGGGGGACAGTGCACCTGCTACAGCAGGTCAGGTTAAATAGCCTGGCTCTCCAGAGCATTTTGAATTGCTAAAAAACATGCATGAAAAGTTTCCAAATTCTATGAAGTGAAGTAACTGATAAAACTGAAAATTATTTAATATAAAGAAGCCACAAGGGCTGGGGATTTAGCTCAACAGCGTATGCACTCGCCTGGCAAGCACAAGGTCATGAGTTCGATCCCCAGTACCAAAAAAAAAAAAAAAAAAAAAGCCACAGACTAATTTCATTTGAGGTCAATCCTGCCCTCTCTCCAAATATTAATGAACACAGTCAGGAAGCATGTTCAAAAAAATGAAGAAAAAAGACATCTAAAAGAAATCTGCACTTAGACTGCTTGGCAATTATCTTTAATTCCTACTTTGCCCTACTTCGTTTAGTTTTTCTCTATTTGAGTCTGGTAACAGAACTACACATTGAAAGAAATGAATTTTAAAAATTGTAAAACATGCTGAAACCTATGTTAAAACAAGTGGTAGGAAACAAGGAGTGGTTGATAGCATGATAAAAGCAAGACTGGCTGTGATTTGTTTTTGCTTTGTTCTGTTTTTTGAAGCTGGATGTTAAGTTTTAGGGGTAAGAGGAAAAAGATCTTTTTTTTTTAGACCAGCAAGGGATGATCTTTATAGTATCCTCTATTTGTTTTTTTAATATTCTTAACATTTTCAATAACAAAAAGTTTTAAAAATGCAGAAAATTAAACACACCTGCAATCCCAGCACTCAAGAATCTGAGGCAGGAGGATCACCGTGAGTTCAAGACCAGCCTGAACCGCATAGTGAAACCATGTCTCAGAAAGACAAAAAAAATAAACACACTCATGGTTCTTCCCTCCACAAATTTCTTCTTCTGTTCCCCTAATACTGTAGCTAAGGAAACCGTTGCAGCAATCTTAGCTCACCAGAGGCGACTCATGAGACGTGGAGGGAACCAAAGTTTATTATGCCAGCAGGCCCCAAGAGTTCAGCACCCCAAAGTCTAAGGTCTGCAGGCCTTGTGTAGGGCCTCTGTGGGGCTGGAGAGCAAGCTAAGGTCCAGAAGCGGAACAATGGCGTTACTCAAAGATGCCAGGCTTACACCTCTGCACATCTAGGTGGCCTGGCAGCCGGGAGGGATACAGCAAAGCTGTTTGAGGTTATCACACAAGGTGTAGCTGGTCAAGGGTGCAGCTGGTACAGGAAAGGGAGGAAAGGGGAGGAGGTGCAGTCAAGGAACGTCCAGGTTGAAAAGTTCAGTTTTCCACAATAAATCCACAATCTTATGACCTCCCTAGAGCAGCCACAGTTTCCGTTCTAATGAAGCAGAAGGTGCTTCTGCTGTCTACACATCCTGACTGTCACTGAGTCACAATACCGTTGTGTTACATCAAATTCTAAGCTTTTGAGAATGGTAAAGTACTCACACATATACCGTATCACTAAGCTGCAAATCATAACACGCTATCACTAGAACTGAAGTAAAGGTAGTAAATTTAATGGATTTACCAAAACCAACCAGGGCTGACCCTGTTCTGCAGCAACAGCACCTGGAATCCTGATAACTGTCTACTGAAAACATCAGGGAAATACAAAGCCTGGAAGGGTTTTCACAGTTCAAGGGAATCAACACTAATTTCCAGAGCAAAACATGAAAAATAAGAAATAAAAGTCACCAACTGGCCTTCTCACTTACCAATATGCCTGCGAGCACAGAAGCCACGGCATTTCTTCTCTCACTCCAGTCAATACACTCACATTCAGGCCATCGGAAATTATCTAGGAAGCCTGCCATTTTTATTCCTCACACATGGAATTTTCATTAAATATGTATCCTACAAACAAAACAAAAAGTTAACAAACTAAGGAAATGTTTCTAGAAAGTGAAATATCTACTGTGCATGGTGGTGCACCTGTAATCCCAGCACTCAGGAGGCTGAGGCAGGAGAATCACTGCAAATTCAAGACCAGTTTGCATTAGAGTGAGTTCAAGGTCAGCTTGCACTAGACAGTAAGACCCTCCATTTCAAAAAATAGAAAAGAAAAAAACAGTTCAAGGGCCGGGGATTTAGCTCAGTGGCTTAAGCACCTGCCTGGCAAGCATGAGGTCGTGAGTTCGATCCCTGGTATAAATAAATAAAAAAAAAAACAGTTCAAGCCCAACCTGGGTAACTTAATGACTAGCAAGGCTTTGTCTCAAAATAAAATAAATTTTTAAAAGCACTTAGCTCAGTATGAAGGAAATGGAATAGCTTACTTTTTTTTTTTTTTTTGGTAGTACTTGGGATCAAACCTAGGGGCACTTTATCACTAAGCTACATCCCCGAATTCCTTTTTTAAAATTTGACTTTGATACAGAGTCTTGCTAGGTTGCCCAGAAGGAAGCTGTGAGCCTTCTTTCTCAGTCTTCTGAGGAATTAGACATGTGTCACTATATCCATTTCTTATTTCTTTCTTAAAGCTTTAAGCTATTGGGGGTTTAGCTCAGTGGCACAAGCACCTGCTTGGCAAGTGCAAGGTCCTGAGTTCGATTCCCAGTACCAAAAAAGCTTTAAGCTATTTTAGGGCCTATTCCACTATAATTAAGAAAAAAATCAGTATTTCAATAAGTTCCTATTGAGGTATATGTAGGATTGTGCTTGGACACAAGAAGGAGCTTGCTATTTGCTAAATGAACACTGAGGTTTTCACACCTGTTTGTGGTGGTTAGAAGAGCAGCGCAGTGGTACAGCACAACCAACCACAAGACCTGGAAGTCAATCTCCTACACCATTAAAAAAAATCCTTGGGGGGCCGGGGATTTAGCTCAGTGGCTTAAGTGCCTGCCTGGCAAGCATGAGGTCATCAGTTTGATCCCCGGTACCAAAAAAAAAAATCCTTGGGGCCAGGGATTTAGCTCACCAGCAAAGCACAGCCTGGCAACACAAGGCCTTGAGTTTGATTCCCAGTACCAAAAAACAAAATAAAACATATAATGCTTGACTCTTTTCCCACCGACAGGTGGAGCTACGTTCTACCACTTGAATTTGAGACCAGAAAAGCAGGTTAGCCAGAATAGAGGAAACGATGCTCCGTAACTTCTGCAATGCAACTTCCAAGATCAGGTCATAGAAGGCAATGCAGCACGTGCCTGGTTATCTGCAACAGTAATTCTAAAGTCCTGAGTCACCTGCAGAAACCTGGGGTGCCATGCTGAGGGAGACCACGTACAGGTGTTCTGGCCCACAGTTCAGTTGTGGTCCCAGCCAACAGCCACCATCAACTGCCAATGTGTGAGTGAAGACACTGCTAGGTGTTCCTATCCTAGCCATGGCGTCAGTCCTACACTTTAAGCTCTTCTGCGTGAAATGCCAAATGTATGGAACCTCCATACATCATTTTGGCTGTGCCCTTCCTAAATTCCTGACACACAGAATCCAGGAAACATAAAATAAAGTGACTGTTTTAAGCCACCAGGTTTTTCAGTTAAATCTATAATGTAGTAGTAGGTAACAAAAGTCAGAAATGAGAAAAATAATGTGAATAAAGAATGACATGGCCAAGCATAGTGGGGCCCACCTGTGAAAAACAAAACAAGGGCTGGGGAGCTAGCTCAGAGGCACAGCACCTGCCTGGCAAGTGTGGGGTCACGAGTTCAATTCCCGGTTTTAAAAAAAAAAAAATGACAAAAGGATGGCATATTAGAGAAATTTTTTAAAGCACAGAGAGAATATGTCCAAATGGGTGATTTAGAGCCACCATAAATTCTAAAAATAACAAATATGAAAACTATTTAAAAGCACTAGGGAGTACTAAAAAGCAGGCAAAATCTGAAGGGGATTTGACTCTTAAAAGGAAAAAAACAAGGAGGATCCATGTTCTTCTTTTTTTTTTAATGGGGAGACAGTTTTGCTTTGTAATTCAAGCTGGCCTTGAACTCACCATGTAGCTCAAGCTTACCTCAAACTCAGAGATTCTCCTGCCTCTGCCTCCCAAGTGCTGGGATTATAGGCATGTGCCACCAGGCCCAGCAGGACCCACTTTCGCACAGCTTTCTCCCACTTCCAACCACAGGAAATCCCTATGACACAAAGTGGCTAAAATTCAAGCAAAAATTCTATCTTACTAGCTTCAGATGTCACAGGATGGAGCAGATAGAAATTTAGAGAGGGAAATCAGAGTTACAGTGGGTCACAAGAGAAAATCTCAAACATTTTAAATTCCCTTTCAATTCCTGACTTGCCCCAGAAAGCAGACTCATGGAGAAAACTCTAGGGAAGCCAGGAAAAATGGGGAGGGAAAAAAAAAAAAAAAAAACAGCTGAGTAGCAGAGAAGAGATTCCAGTTGCCGCCTGATACAAGGGAGATATTTTGAGGCCTGAGTTCTTCCAAGGCAAAAGGGACTTTCCAAACATACTGTAACAAAGTATAAAACCAAGTCTCATAATTTCAAGGTGATCAGTCCCTTTTAAAACAAAAAGCAACATGGGAACATTTGATCAAGCTATTCTGCAAACATGCTTATGAACTGTTAATGAAAAGATTAGATATTAACTGGTTGAAAGCAAGGATAAGGAAAGTTGCTATGAATTCAAGATAATGCTTCAAGGTTAAAACAGTGAAAATCATTTCCCACATGAATTTCATCATAAACTTCATTTCCTACACACTAACCTACTGTAACCAGCTGTATGAGCAGTTCTATAGCTTTTCCCACACACTGATTTATGAACTAAATTGAGGTCTCCCTCTTTCAGGGCTCCAGCTGGATGGGTCAAGGACAGCTTGGGGCAAAAAAACACTGTAACAAATTTATATAAATTTGAGATGGGTTTTGAAGCACAAATTTTCAGATATGAAGAAATAAAAGGGGCTGGGGATTTAGCTCAGTGGCATAAGCGCCAGACTAGCAAGCGTGAGGTCATAAGTTTGATCCCCGTAATAATAATAAAATAAAATAATAAAATATGCAGACTTATGAGCCAACAAAGATGTAGGATATTTTAGAGAATATTAATGATCAAAACCTGTTTAGAACAGGGTCATGAATAACTTTTTCTAGCCTACTCAAGTAAGAACTCTATCCTCTAAGCCACTTGAGTAGCAAACCTGTGCTGCAAAGAACCAGCGTACACACTTTAGGTTTCTGGGCCACACAACCCTTGTCCTAACTACTCAACTCTGCTCTGCAGTATGAAAGCAGCCATACGCAAAACATAAACAAATGGGCATGACTATGTTCCAACACAGTTTGTATTTACAAAACAGGCAGAAGGCCAGAGTTGCCCACAGGTTATACTGAATCTTGCCCTCAGCAACAGGAAACCACCAAAGCCAGAAAGTTACAGGGTAAGATCTATAATTTCGAAAGAGAATTCTGCCACACTGGGGGCAACAGTGTGGAAGAGGAACCAAACAGGAATTTTAAAATGACACCTGTCATCATTCTAGACAGGCAGAGAATCAGGGTGTGAACTGAGGCCAAAGTATACAAGCAAAGGAAAGGGTTTTCAATTGAGACATATTACAGCAGTATTAGCTATAGTTGGAAGGAGTCAAGAACAGCCATCAGGTTCTTGGCTGGGTGCCCAATGGCTAGTAAAGGAGCATGAATCAAAACTGGGACCGCTAAAAGGGAGGCTGAGAGAGGAGAGTCAGCTTGGGTGCATATACTGGACATGCAGGTGAAGAGATCCTAAACACAGCTGAAGCAGGCGTGTGTTAGAGGTTCTCAGTAACAAAGCAGTACCTGGAGTCATGAGGGCAGCTAAGGTATCTCAAGGAGAAGATGTGAAGAAGCCTGAGAATAAAATCAGTATTCACCACTACTTGCTGTCCCCCTTGGATTACTGTGCACCCAGCAGCAGAGCAGACCTACAACTGCAAACCAGACCTACACCTGTAAATGACCACAAACTGCTCTAAGTACTTACAGAAGGCTTCCTGTGAGCAGGACACTGCAGAGAAAATAAAGATTAATGAAACTTAGCCTTCATCATCAGGGGTCCACACGTTATACAGAAATCAGTTAACTCTTTAAAATTAAATCATGAACTGGGCACAGTGACACACACCTGTAATTCCAGCTTTCTGAGCGACTAAGGCATGAGCATCACAAATTCAAACTCAGCCTGGGCAATTTAGTAACTTAATGATATCTTGTCCAAAATAAAAAATAAAAAGAGGGCTGGACATGTATGATAGCTTAGTGCAAAAGCCCTGGGTTCAAGGCTAGCACTGCAAAAAAGGTCATTTAATTACAATGTCTATTACTTAAAATCTGTTGCAAAACAGTAGTTTAACAAAATATAAAATAAAATATAAACATCATTCAAGGCAGTCGGTCTTGCTTGCCAGAGCAAAAACAACTCGACAAAATAAAATTCGTCCCCATTACTACTGCTACCACCAGCACTAGCAATTACACGCCAGGCTCTTCACAGACCACTCCAACTCTCACCCTTCACAGAAAACATTACTTTCAACCTTCACAAACACGCTAAGGCAGCTGCTATTCTGATCTTCCCCTCACTGAAAAGGAAGCAGCAAGGAAGAAAACTAGCAAGGAAGCTGGCAAGGAAGAAAATCAGTTCACATGTGATTCCAAAATCTGCTTCTCTGCCACGACACCGCTGCTGCTCACAGTGACCCACTGTCCTGCCACATTTCTCTCATTTTCAGAGATCATGAGAAGAAAGCTATCCCTGAGGATGTGGTGAAGACAGAAGAACAAAAATAAGATAAATAGCCCTGACTTAGAGGACACTGAGCATTTGGAAAGAGAAAAAAGCAGTCCAATCAGGTCTGCAATGACCTTATGATTTGTGCTGGATTAAATCTTGCCAAAAGAACCTGGAAAATAGTTTTCTTCTTGAGTTAGCCATAAACCTGGTTTCTAAGCACCCACAGTGAATGTTTTATGGGCCTTAAAATCCATCAATTAAAAAAATCCAGCAATAAAAATTATTCAGTGCTCTAAGTACTTGAGGAAAAGACATCTTACACATTTAAGCTTGGGGAATGCTTATTTGCCTTCTGAATTGTAAATCACATAAAACAAGATACAACAAGAATAAAACTTAGTAAGCACTTCTACTTTGGGTAAAGGATTTAAGCCTGAAAGGGACTAGGGCTGGGGATTTAGCTCAGTGATGTAAGTGGCTGCCTGGCAAGCGAGGTTGTGAATTTGATCCCCAGTACCCCCCCAAAAAAAGGGAATGTATACTTTTAAATTAAGAGACTTTAATTTCATAATTTATAATTTTCCTCATTAATGGTTCTTCTTAACAACTGTTTTTTTCCCAAGACAGGTTCTCACTCAGTAGTTCAGGCTGACCTTAAACTACTATGGAGCCCAGGCAGGCCTCAAGCTCACAGTGATCCTCTTGCCTCAGCTTCCCAAGTGCTAAGATTATAAGCATGTGCCACCACACCTGGCTAGTTAACAACTTTTGATGCAGATTATTTGGTGACTCCTCCCCTCCACTGCAGATTTACAGATGGAAACATCCAATCCCAGAGTCACATATCTAACTGCCTCTTAGACACCATGTCTCAAAATCCTATTAAAACCAACATGTCTGAACCTGAGTCCACATTTCTTCTAACTCTGATCCTGTTCTGGGATTCACACTGAACGACTGATTAGTCACCCAGCTATACAAGCCAGAAAGCCAGATGTCATTCTTATTCCCCCTCCCCGCCCACTCACACCCAATCACCTGACTGTGCCTCCTAAAGGTCTCTCAAGTCTAACTTCTTCCCATCTCCACTGCCTCAATACTGTGCTCTCTACCTGCGCCATTACAATAGTTCATAACAGATCTAACCAATTCCACTGCCGTACCCATCAGCACATTCTTCCAGTTGCAGCTAGGATTGCTGCTTACGAAACGGTACAAATCGGGAGCCTGCCACCTGCTTAAAACAAATAATTGTCTTCTCGTTTGTTTTAATATAAAGATAAAACTCCGTAAAACCCACCCCCTTCTTATAACAGATTACTGCTATCGCTTTCTTATAATCACAATGGTTTTTCATTTAGTACCTCATAATTGCTAAGTCACCTCACCTAAAACCACAGACCCCCTTTTTGCTCTCTCTCCATCCCTAATGGAGATCTAATTAGCTCTCAACTCACTTCAGATGTTAGCTTAGTTCCTTTTCAACTCAAATATCAGCTTCCCTTCATTTATTCATTCAGTGCCTGCTTCATGCCAGGCACTTCTCTGGACTTAGGATCCATCAATAACAGATAAAAAGCACGGGCTACGTGGAGCTTAACGGAAGAAAGGAGAGACAACAGCATAATAAAATAAGTAAATTAGATAACATGTGAAAAGCTGATAGTGCCACAGGGGGAGATGGTGTCAGGACAGAGTAAGGAGACCGGGTATATAGGAGACAGAACAGCCAACTAAAATAACAAGCTGGTGGCCAAGATAGGCCTCACTGAGCAGGACACAACTGAAAAAGACCTGAAGGTGGGAGGAGTTAGCTACACCAAGATCTGACAGGAAACAGCCCACAGTGCACAGGCCTGAAGCTGGTGCTTGAACACTCCCAGACCAATAAGGAGGTCAGTGGGGTTAAGGAGGACTCGGTGCAGGGAAAGGAGAAGAAATGAGATCAGATAGGTAACAGGACAAGGACAGACCACTACACCTTACAGGTCACTGTGAGAACTTTGGCTTTTATTGCTTGAAAATACAGAGCCAAGGGGCTGGGGATTTAGCTCAGCGGCATAAGTACCTGCCTTGCAAGTGCATGGTTGTGAATTCGATCCCCAGTACCAATAAAAAATTTTAAAAATTTAAAAATAAAAGAAAATACAGAGCCACAGGAAGGTTCTTCTAAGAAGATTAAAGAATCCCTACGGCAGCTATGGGAAGAACAGTTGTAGGCCTAAGAGGAGAAAGGCAGACAGACATTTTGGCACACACCTATAATCATAGCACTTGGGAGGCTGAGCCAGGAGGATTAAGGCCAGCCTGAACTACATGGCAAAACCTTGACTCAAAAGGGGGGCAGTGCTGGGGATTTAGCTCAGCATAAGTGCCTGCCTTGCAAGCTCAGAGTCATAAGTTCGATCCCCGGTACTGATCAAAAAAAAAAAAAAAAAGAGCTGGGGATTTAGCTCAGTGGCTTAAGCACCTGCCTGGCAAGCGCAAGGTTGTGAGTTCAATCCCCCCCCCAAATAAAAATAAATAAATAAATTAGGAAAAAAGGAATGGAAAATATCAGGCATGGTGGCACATGTATGTAATCCTAACCTTCAGGAGGCTGAGGCAGGAGGATCACCACAAGTTCAAGGCCAGCCTGGGCAACATAGTGAGCTCAAGACCAGTTTCAACAAAATAGTAAGCCCCTGCCTCACACACACACACACACACACACACACACACACAAGCAGTGAAAAGACCCAAGAGACCAGTAAAGAGGCTACTGAAATAATTCAAGTGCAATACAATGCTCACATTCATGGTTTCCTGACTCTACCAGATCTACTCTTCCAGCCATTTAATTATTAATCTTACTTTTTTTTTAATCTTACTCTAATGCCTGCCTCCCTGAGGAAGATCAGCCCAATTCCATTATTGATCGTTATAGTTTCACAAAGCCTAACAGGCACTCAAATATGTACTGGTGACTATCAGAGCTTTCACAACAAGAAATACAATTCGCCTCATCATTCCATCACAAAATAAAAGTCAACTTTATACCTATGCAATTATGATTTATCAATTTAAATAAGCTGACCATTTATAAAAACCAGTAGTAAGGAATACTATTTTGGTAAAGAAAGTAAATTTTGGTCCACTTGGAGTCACAGGGATGCTAAGACCACTTCCTGGACCTTTATTGACCATGCTGTCCCAGGTGGTACTTTCTGCCACTGCTCCAGCAGCCCCCAGTCTGAAGAACTCAATCCTCCTACAACCAGGCAAAGTGCAAGCGACCAGGATGCTTCACACAGGGCAGCCAAGATTCGCTCCTTTATCACTTCTTCCTGAATATGGCAGAAAAGTTCACCTTGGGCTGATAATTCTTTCAGTTCCTGTATCCTAAGACTAGTGTAACAGGACCCTACATGCTTGGAACTGGGCTGATTTTGTATTTTTTATCCAAAGAAATACCATATCCGTATTAGGGCTACTTATCTATGGAATTAAAAAATACGGGGCCTCTTTTGGCAAATTCATTGATAAACTCAATGAGGAAAAAACTGCCCAGCTAGAAGAAGCAAAGCAAGCTTCCATGAAACAAATCCAGGATGCAAATGAATTGGAGAATTCCCAGCAGGCACTTGTACAGAAGTGCCACTACCTTTTTGATGTCCAGAAGAGTAATACTGCTATGGCCTTGGTTACTTACAAGGAAGTAAAGAATCGCCTGGCCTGTCATATCTCTGAGCAGAGTATGATGCATTGCAAGGAACAAGAGCATGTGATAAGCTGGGTGGAGAAGCGAGTGGTGCAGAGCATCTCTGCACAACAGGAAAAGGAGACGACTGCCAAGTGTACTGCAGGTCTAAGCTGCCTGCAAAGAAGGCTCAGGCACAGCCCATTATGTATGTGTCTATCCCAATTGAGACAGCCAGAAACAGTTAACTTCCCATATTGCTGTCTACTGCAATTACAGTTTATTTTTCCTACAAAAAGAAAATCTTGGGGCTGGGGATTTGACTCAGCGGCATAAGCACTTGTCCAGCAAATGCAAGGTCATGAGCTGGATCCCCGGTACCAAAAAAAAAAAAGCTTGGGGTTTCATTTAGTGAGAGCTAAATCTATTGGCAAGTCAAAAGTTTCTCACCCTAACTCTGCATTTTGAGCTGTTCTGTGACCACTTTTAAATAAACACTTCGTTTTTATTAAAACTTACTGCATGTCTAAAGCTTACCAAGTTAAATGTTAAATTTGTAATTAGTTCTATGACCTTCCAATAAAGGAAAACTGATACAAGGAATAAATAAATAAATTTATTCTGCTGTGACAATGTATTTAAACACATTGAGCTGGGCATTGTGGTGCACGCCTGTAATCCCAGCATTTAGGAGGCTGAGGCAGGAGGATCACTCTGAGTTCCAGGCCAGCGTGGGCTGTACAGCAAGACGCTTATCTCAAAAAAAAAAAAAAAAAAATAGTCTTAAAATCATCCCTACCAACATTTATTATTTCTGTATTATTTCTCTGGTGTGAGAAACAAAAAGTGTAAATAAGGACTAAATAAGGACTAAAATGAATAATAGAGGCCAGGTGCCAGGCATGGTAGTACAGCCCTACAATCCCAGCACTCAGGAAGCTGAGGCAAGAGGATAGTTGCAAATTTGAGACCACCCTGGGCCAAAAAGTGAGCTCAAGGCCAGCCTTCACTGTATAGTGAGACTGTGTCTCAAACAGATTTTAAAAATTA